>JABXWE010042372.1:0-20910 GCA_014611495.1 Limonius californicus | reverse complement strand
TTTCCTGGCCTTTGAAGCAATTCAAAGTCAGAAATATTCCGCCGTTTTCTTAAGAGCAATCTTAAGCGATTCCAGTTTGCAAATCCGTTCCTGAAAATTAACCAGTCAAGTAAAATTCCTTTTACTAACCCGAGTGCTTACCTAAAAGTGAACAAATAATTTTCCTGTGCTTTCACCAGTGTTTGAGACAGTTTTATTCATTTTATATTACGAGTTACAGATCCCGAAATTCGACAGCCTGGAGCTCACTACCGCTGGGAGAAGTCGAGAGAATTTATTCGCTGTTGGAAACGCGTGGGAAGTATCAAGTTTTGAACGCGTAATTGGCGAGTATTATATTATTAACCTGCTTTGATCTTTTATTGGCTCATCCCGTAGAACGTTTTCCCCGAATAGTTATTCGTACCAGGCATATACTGGTGTTGGAATCGGAGTATATCTGGTAAAAATAATTGTTATACGAATTATTATTGTGTGCCGAGCTGGTGAATAATTAGCGACGTAAGCACACGGTAATCTTTCATTTGAATTCTTATTTGAATCCCTGAACTGAAATTGGTTCGATCCGTGGAGGAATTTTCACGAATCCCAATTTTGGGTTATTATAAATACCGGCTGTAATATTTGAATTACGTTTGGAGAATTTCAAACGGTTCAAAGCTATACACAGATTCTATGCGAATCTGGGTGCACCGTATGCCGATTTTATTTGCCAAATTAAAAGTAAATTGTTTAGGAGCCGAGATTATTAAATCTTATCAATTAAACAGTCAGTCTCGTCCCGTCATAAATACACCGTATAAATACAGGTTATCGTATCAAACCCGTCAATCACGACGCATTCAAAACGTCGCCGTTGTATTTTGGGGAAATTCCAGGAAAACTTAAATAAGAAGTTCCTGTTTGAATAAGTATTTAAAGTCACCAGAATTCAAGTAAATACGTACTTTTAAAGGAACTTTGCCTGCCAGCAGTAAAGAGCTCACCGGGGTCGTTGATCGAAGAGATTTTTAACGATTTATTCAATTTCATTTGTTGCTAATCAAACTTGCGTGTTTTATGCACCCCGCACCGGAAAATTAGCTAATCATTACCCGTTTATCCCGATTTACCCCACCGTAATCACTGAAGCCGCAATAACACTTATAAGCAATAATTATTTAATTTATTTGTTTGTGTTTAAAGTCCAGTCAAAACCAGACCGTATCCATCTTGGAGAACGATCGAGCAGTCGATCTACCGCAGCAAGCCGCAGTAGGTGGGCCCGACCAGAAAGACAGTGGAGCTACAGAGTACTCACAGACCTACTCAGAATTTGTTATTATTTACCTTTACATTTATTATTATACACTAGAACATTAATTTATTTTACATTTTGTACATAGGTTAGTGCTAATTAATAAATACATTTCTTTTACATTTAGTCATTTTTGAACCCTGGACATCTCATGAGCTTATCCGAGTAATATAAGCAATATTAACGTGAGGCCTAATAAGCGTAAGCGGGCACTCCGTTACAACTTTATGGCCGATTTGATTTATCAGGTATTCGAAATCAGAACTTGTCATCCTTAGGAAATTTTTAAAACTACCATCACATTTAATGTCCCCTGTCAATGGGTCTATGTCATCCATTGCTAGATCCTTCAAAAGAGTTGTTCCACTATATGTTCCTCTAGCTCTCAACGATGGCCGTACCCAAAATCTCCGTTTAGATTTCACTCGTCGCCTACATAAAATCACGCAAGCTGCTGCTGCCAAAATTACACCCTCTACGTTTGAGGTCATTTTCAATACTACAGATGCCACTGCTTCCAGAGGAGCACTTTTGTTTAGTTTTATTTTGTTACATAGTCTGGATGTCTCTGGTATTTTATAACAAGTTATATAACAAAGTTGTATAACACATTTGTTGTATAACTTTGTTAATAACATGTTTTGTTACATAGTCTGGACCCGGCTTAACCCCTTATTGCATAGCGTGTCATATGTGATACAAACAAAAAAAATTTTTTTTTCTAACACCAATAATATAATTTGCTTATTTCTGCATAGTGTGGCATATCTGGGACGCTTCAGTGACTGTAGAAACATAAAACCCCCACATTTTTTTCATAAGACTACGTGATCGTCGCCTATACAAGTTGCAGTATGCAAGAATTGTGCTTCCACGTGCAAAGTGTAGTTTCGGTGCCGTTTTTTCATAGGAAAAGTATTATTATTCGGGTTAGAAAAAATACTACTGTGTAGTGCTTCCTTTCCCCTTTCGTTTGAAGGTGAGTTTATTACAAAATAATATTTCTGACTATATGTTTTTTGCAAAATATTGTTTGAGTCATATTTGAGACAGCATGCATTTGCGTATTTCGTGGTACAACATGCATGAAAATAACAACGTATATATAAATATTGTTCATTTCAGATCTGGGATCCGTTTATTTTATGGGACCACCAAATATATTCAGGATTTACCGAGTGATAATGAAAGCGAGTGTCCTGGTCTCTCAGACGACAAGGACGACAGAATTTTAGCCCCCGAATCCGATTTCGAGGAAGAGAATACACATACTACAGATGAAGATATTATACCAGAAACCGACTTAGAGTCTACTGAAGATGATGACTCGCCCTCTCACAATGACGATGACGATAACATTCCACTATCGGAACTGGCTGAAAAACTTTATCCAGGCACTTGGAAGATTGGAAACCTCATAAGAGATCCAGAATGCTGCTATAAATGTCAACTTCCACTATGTCTGAATAAAGATCGAAACTGCTTTATTCGGTTTCACACAGAATAAATCTATTCTTACTCCTATTCCATTTTTTTGTTGCATATTGTATCAAATATGGCACAAATTTTATTTTGTATTTTTTTTGTAGAAAAATTTATTAAACATTTTTTTGAGTATTTTTCCGTTTATCAGCGTATTTTTTTCTACCTTGGTGATTTTTTCTGTTAAAAAATAAAAAATCATGCAATAAGGGGTTAAGACGTGCAACATTTGTAATTTTAAAAATCATTTTGCCAAAGTCTGTAGGCAGAAAAATAAACGGGTAAATGAAATTGAAAAAAAGAATGTTGACGAAGATTGCCTAGTAATTGATGATATTTGAGGCCCCTGGTTTCATAACTCACAATCTCCACTTTTCGTAGAATTTGAGTTTGCGCATGGATTATTATCTTAGAATGCTCTGCTAATATTTAAAGTGGTCACAAGTATCAAAACTCACTAACTCCAGCAGTAATCAAGCGCTAAAATTTTGGTTTGGTTTCATAACTAACAATCTCCACGCAACACTTTGCTGCAAAACTAGGGTTTCCATACGTCCGGATTTACCCGAACATGTTTGGGATTTTAAGGTGTCCGTGGAAGTCCGGCCGGAATTTGAAAAAATGTCCGGAAAACCTGGGATCGTAAAAAAAATTAACTATGTTGAATATTTTAATCGCTACGACACCACATCTCTAATAAGGCCGACGCATGTTCGAATTTACCGTACCCATCTCTGTACTCTGGCGTCACGTCGGTCAAATTTTTCGTTTTCGGCGCACTCGTGAATGCGTGCGCTGGGCATTTGATGACTGATGACAGTGATGACTGATATTAATCGTGAATGCGACCGGTAAAGGCGGTAAATCGGTATATATCGGTGAATCCCAAAGTTCCTGTAAAGTGTAAATTGTGTTTTGTGTTTTTGATTTGTGTAGGCTCTGCCGCTCAGCGTGCAACGCGCAATATTAGATTTTAAATTTTACTAATAAAATTAAGCATTTAATAATGCCAAAACGAAAGTGTGTAGTAACAGAAGAAATACTTACAGCTTTCCCTTCTATTAAAAAAGGAAAATCTAATTCCGAAGTCCTTTGTAACATATGCAATACGAATCTTAGTATTGCCAGAGACAACCAGAGACGGCCAAGTACATGAGTATTATTGTTTGATTGACAAATAAAATAGTCCTGCTAGCTCTATTCTTGTTCAGCTCATGAGTTAAGGACATGTCACATCTTTGTCTTATTTTCGCAAAGTAAGCGCGGATGGCACTAAAAGCATGGCATTTTTGACACAACGGCAAACGACAAACGTGACGTGCCAAAGACTTCAAACTTCAATCGCCATTATTGTTTTGATGTGTTTGTAAAACATTGTTTTATTTGTGGTGTTTTAGAGCCGTTACACATGGGACTGATGGTCAGTCCTGATCATCCGCGGGGGCCATTATATATAATACGACATTTCACATGTACAGCGCATCGTCAGTCCGTAGATTCGTCAGCAAGGGCATACGGCGAGCCCGTGCGCACAGCGTATACTACGCATCAGGTGGGGCTATTGTACATATCGTCACCCTAATTAGAAAACCTCGTAACTCCAAATTCCGTCGAAAAAGAGATTTGAATGGCATCTGATGGATAAAAACGTAACCCACCGTTTCTGAAAGCCTCGTAACTCCATAAAAATCGCAACTATTTGAAATAACACGTTTATAAAACCTTGTAACTCCATCACCTTAAAAGTTATTCTACAAAACTCGTAACTCCACTAGGTGCCTACGTTTTAGTGGTATGTGACAAGTGGTGATTATTTTACAGACATTATAGTTTTCATTACCTATTGTAAAATAACTTTGGCATTGATGTATGACATTTTGTGTTCAATTTAATAAAGTGAATAGTTTTAGTTAAGGTAAGTTTGTATTCTTCTTTAATTCCTAACGATGTTTTCAACCTAACCTCTTCCCAGCATGCAGACTTCACGTGGAAAACTGCTTGTGCAGTTGGCGGCAAAAATGAATCAAGAAAAGAATCAAATTAATGACAACGGTTCTCAAAAGTGCGTACAACAATAAATTATTTTATTTCATCTCTCCCAGCTAATAAATTATTTTCCTTCAGGCAACAAAATGACGCCGTCATTCCGAGATTACCAGCAGAAGTTAAAAGTCACACGTTAGTGGTTCACAACATTAGTTACAACTCTCCTAATAAAAACATGAGTAATGCAGAATTTGTTTGCCTTAGTAGTGACACTGCATATCATGGCAAAGGTGGCAATAATATTGAAGAAGACAAATTTTTCCAAAGCAAAGATAAGAATTTCTTTGAGCAAGACATAATTAACGCAGAATTTATTTATCTTAATGACGACCTAATCACTGCAGCCAACGACAAAGACGAATTAAACGATAAAGAAATCAACTTATTTAAAGGTAACGACAGGAACGTTTCTGGTAAGGAAGATATAATTGATGTAGAAACTCTGCCTCCAAATGATGACTTAATTGCTGTGACTAACGACAAAGACAAATACAACAATGAAGAAGACAACTTTTCTGAAACTGGTCACTCCATTCTCTCTTGGATATTTGAGCAGTGAATATGAATACTGAATAGTGAATCTGAATAGCTGAATACTGATAAAAATACCGGACAGTAATTTTATAAAACTTGAGCGCCAAGTGAAAATTTGGTTTTACCCTTAAGGATAATTTTCGATTTTAATTGTTTAAATCTCATCATGAGTGAAGTGTGGAAGTATTTTTTAAAAGATGGCAATAGTGCTACCTGTAAAATCTGCAACTTAGCATTAAAATATAGTGGTGGAACAAGCAGCATGTGGAATCATATCAAAGCGAAACACATTTTAAGGGAAATGGAAACGCCGTCACAGCCAAATTTGGATTCAATGTTTCGGAAAAGGTAAGATCTGATAAGTGATAACATATTCATCTTTCCAGTTTCCGATAGAAGTAGTTTAATGAAAGTGTTGATTTTCTGGAAAAAAATCTAATTTGAGGTTTTAATGGAAATATTTTGGACCTCTAGGAACCAAAAAAGTGGTTTAAAAAATGTTTGTCTGTGGGTACGTACGTAATTACGTATGCAGTCACCCATATCTCCTAAACGGCTCATCCGATTTTACCGAAATCGAGAAGTTTATTAAAAATTCATTGGTATAACAAGTTTTTGGAAAAAATCTGGAACCAGAAGCGGAAATTAAACATGTTATTTTGGTAGCATTTTATTCGCTATAGTTAATTTGCAGTTTTGAAACTGCGATGTAGTACAAACCGAGTGATTTTTTGCCGAACTATCTAGCTTCAAAATTAAGGCCGATACGATTTCCTGAAAATTTCGACTTTAACGGGCATTTACTCAAAAACCGGTGATTCAATTGACATAAAATTAAGTTGTTTAATAGCTCTTAAACATTGCAATTATAGAGTGTAGTTCATGGTTTTCTTTGTTGGGTACACCGAGATTTTTTTAAAGTATCTTTTTCTGGATTCCAATTTCATATACTGAATTCCAACTTTCAGCACCTAATAGTACGGAATTAAAAAGTGGATAAACGAATTTCTATTGATCTAAAAAGAGAATTTTCATATTCATTTTCATGCATTTCTATAGCAATTAATTAGTGTAACTAATAATTTCTTATCAACAGAACCAGATCTGCATCGCCAACAGTCAGCGGCTTCAGCGAAAATCAGCCTACTACTTCGGCCTGCTCATCTGGCGGAAATCAAATCGACATGGTGGATAAAGAAACCCGTAAAGATGCAATTTCAGTTTGCCCGCCAACAGTGAAACAACCAAGAATAACAGAGATATTCCACACAAATAGTACCACCATAAAACGCAATGAAGGAACCACGCAGAACATTACCAAGATGATTGTAGAGGACATGCTTCCAATTTCGTTTGTGGAGGGACGAGGGTTTCGCAATTTTTTGGTAAAATTAGCTCCTAACTATACCATTCCATCCAGGTCTACTATAACAGCTAGAATAACCGTACTCTACGATATGAAACTAGCCGAAATTAAAAATGTAGTCCAAAAATTCGAATTTGTTGCCTTAACAACCGACTGCTGGACATCGCGAGTAATAGAATCATATATAACTGTAACTTTGCATGGCATTACAAAGAATTGGACACCTGCTTCGTACAAGCTATGCACCGAAGAATTGAAAGAGAGGCATACAGCAGAAAATTTAAAAGAGAAATTACATTCTATAATAAACGACTAGGAATTGAACGAAAAAACAATTTGCACTGTCCACGATAATGCTGCAAATATAGTTAGTGCACTCCGATCATCTGACAAAGCTGGAGCAAGTCTTTGCTGTTTTGCACATTCTTTACAGCTTTCCATTAATAAAGCTTTTGAGTTAGCAACCATTAAACCACTAATATCAAAATGTTCAGCTATAGTTGGGCATTTTAAACATTCGTCTGTAGCCTGTAATGCTTTAAGAACAGCACAGCAACAATTTGATTGTCCGCAGCATAAACTAATACAGGCCGTGAAAACCCGATGGAATTCCACATATTACATGGTGGAAAGATTACTAGAACAAAGACGGGCCATAACAAATGTGATCGGAAATCGTGCAGTTACAGCAACAGCGGTAGCGATACAATTAGAATTATTAGAAACTGATTGGGTATTGATAGCAGAGTTAAAAGATGTTCTAAAACCATTTGAAATGACAACAAAACTACTATGCGATGAAAAAAATCCAACGGCGTCTATCGTGCAACCAATTTTAAATTCACTTTTAAAAAATTTCCTACAAACAAATAATTTAGACTCCAACGAAATAGCGCAATTTAAACACACGATTGAAAACGATATGAAATCAAGATTCTTCATTAAGCCAAGCATCACCGGCTCCGGAGCGCCAGAGCTATTGGATATATGTACTTATCTCGATCCCAGATATAAAAATCAAGAAAAAACTGTAGGTATTAGAGTGAAAGTTAAACGATATCTGGAAAATATTATTGAAAATGAAGATTTACGTGGAACTGAAGAAAGTGATTTGGGTGGTTCGGAAACAGCAGTTGACTTTTTATTTCCGACAGAAACCGACAAAGGACTTGCTACCGAATTGGATAGGTATGCAACAGAACCCGAAATAAGCAAGAACAACTGCCCCATGCGATGGTGGAAATTAAATGAAAATAGATTCCCATCGTTGGCAATTCTAGCACGGAGGTACCTGGCAATACCGGCTACATCTGCTCCTTCCGAAAGAGTGTTTTCCACAGCAGGAAACATTATTTCTGCCAAACGCAGTTGCCTTAATAGCAGTCGGGTGAATCAATTAATATTTCTACACCAAAATTCTAATGAATTGTAATTCTAAGTAAATTTTAAGTTAATTATTTATAAATATAAGTACATAAGATAATCTGTTTTTGCATGCAAAATTTATATTTCCAGTTTGTTTTTGTGTGTGCTGCTAGTATTAATTAACTGAGTGTGGGATCAGCAAATAAATTAATTAACCTATATTTTATTTTTTTTCCTCTAAAGTTTGCAATACGAATTTTCTGTATATTGTCAATCAAAATGGTATAACACTGAAAAAAAGCAATAGGTACTAATAACAATACTGTACTTGTTATGAGAAATATTGTTAATGTAACTATAATTTATTGTAATTTTTACAAATACCATAACTTCATACTTGTTACTGTAACCACATTAATTTTGTTAACAAAAAAAGATACCAATATTGTTACATTAAAAGAACTATTAGTACTTTTTGTCACATCCTCATTTTCGTACAATCCCAGTAAGCTAGATTTTAAAAATAGGGAGTTGTAGCTTATAGAAATTATTGTTTTGCTAGTGATATCGATTTGATATAGTTGCATTTACAGAAAGTGTGTGGTTGATTTAACCATGCTAAATTTAATTAATTAAATTTTAATTCTTTAGACGCAGGCGCGAAGTTATTATGATAGGAACTCATGGTTATTAATAGATTACGAATTTGATATAGTTGCATTTACAGAAAGTGTGTGGTTGATTTAAACATATTAAATTTGATTATTAAATTTTAGCAATTAAACGCCGACGCGACGTCCTGATAACGCGACCTTAGCGCTATTAATAGATTGAGAATTGTGCAGTTTGCACTTTTAGCCTCCTTTTATTGTTCTCCACGTTTTCGCGCCTAAATAATTATTATGTTAGTGATTTGGGGTCAGTTACAATTAAAAGTTGAAGTGGTGTGGTATTTGCTGTGGATGATCCGGCTTCTAGAGTGATTGATTGTTAGCCGTTTATTGCGTGGTAAGTACCTAACTTTATTTAATATTATTTTTTTAGTTTGGTAGGTGATTTGTCAATTTGTGAAATTCAAATTGTAGTTGTCTGAAGAATGGAAGTTAAAGAAGTTAAAACCATTCTCGAAGAATGGCGACTGTCTCATCTGATCGAATGTTTTGATGGTATTTAATTTTCTATTTATTCATTAACCCTGCGTTGCTCGCGGGATGAGCGCCGCGCTCACCTTCATTAAATGTCGTTTGCAAACGGCACACTTTTGCAAGTACCGATTTGTCCATCTATGTAATCCTTAATATACATATAGGAAACAACATAGTAATGCCCTTTTAACAATATTTATTAAACCAACCGACCGAGGGCTGTGTTGGTGGCTGGGCGTGTTAAGTAAGCGCAGTGCTCACTGTGCGTGTATTAGTGTTACAAGTTTTACCGGCAGTTGCGTTTTATATTTTTGAGATAATTGAAGGTATTTATTGAACGGCGATTGGTAGTTGGTACTAATTGTTTGAATGACTGTAAACTTAATTTTAGTCCCCCCAAGTTCTGAAAAAGGACCCTAAAGAAGAATCGCGGTCCTTTTTGGAAGGAAGTTTGGAAGGGCGAGAAGTTCTAAGTGCTTCGGGGAGATTCACTGAATCGATACGAAATAAATTAGTCGCCATAATAATTAACAATGAATTGACAAATGCCGGCCCATCAAAAATGTAAAATTTAATTACTATTCTTTCTGAAGCTCAGTTTAATTTGTGTTCATCCAATTTTAGAATTCCCACGGAAAGGTTCAAACAGTTAGCACGCCTAATAAAGCAATTGTTTCCCAAAGAAAATATTGCCACGTACTACACCCCTTACACGTGTGATAGCAAAGGCAAATATAAGAGGTGCGCTCGGGGAAAATTATTTGACAAATACCACAACCGTCGAAGACGCTTAAGAGATTCTGGTTTGCTACAGAAAATAAGGCAAGAGTCCGACAGTGAAGGTATGCATCAAATAATGATTTAAATAAATACATCATTAACAGATTCTATTTTGTAGAAATTGAAACGATACGATTGGAAGAAGAAGAAACAAAAATATGGTTATAACATAATACAGAACCGTGGCCAGAAGTTTATAATAAATGGAAATTTACCCATAACGTCAGATCCCAGATTCTGAATAATCTTGACAGCGTTGACAATTATTTCAAACAATTTCCATCTCTTAAGAAACCTCTTGGTTACACTTTGGTACAGATTACTATTTTTTTATACCTATACCTACATTTTGTATCTCATATTTTTTTAGCTGGAAAGTGACTTCAATCAGCAATATAAAGACCTGGACAACAAACTGTTTGTGGAATTACCAAAACTAGTCAAGAAAATTTTAAAATTAGCAGCAAAGAGTACCGATACTAATATTAAGGAACTTTTTAAAGAAAATATTGACTCAGAAGGTAAAGCAAGCTTTATTCTGTACACACTATTAATATATATTATATTTTCATAAATTTTAGACGAGGAAATAGCTGTGGGATTAATGATTCTCCCCTACCTATTTGGGAAAAATTATATTATTAATGCTAAAGGAAAATCAAAGAAAATTAAGTGGAAACCATCAAAACTAGAAATTCAGGAGAGTTTTGTAACACACCTTAAGTCAGCCAATGACTTACAACCCTGCCTAGAACGAAGAAACCGAAAATATTTGGAACTAAAAGAAACTTGTCAGCCAGTTATCTTAGTGGTAGGTAGTAATTTACAGAAATATGAAACCTTGATTTCAGTTAATGACATACTGTATAGTGTTGATAATTTACTGAAAGCAGTAGATGTGACTTTTAAAATTTTTCATGTTTTAAGATTGAAATATCCTCATGAATGTGATCATGTTTGGTCTGCTATACAAAAAATAATTTATAAAATTTCAACTCCGTGGGACAACAAACATATTTGTGTTGACTCATTCGTATCTGATCTACATCAAATTGAGGATCAAAATAATCAGTAATTTTTATTTACCTAATTTCAAAAACGTTGTACTTTTAAAAGTTGACAATGAAGTGTTTTCTATGTAGAAAATCTCTTAAAACATCTAAACTATTAGTTCTCCATTTTAAGTTAATTCATGGAGTAACTACAGGACAGATTTCTTGTGTAGAGGTTGGGTGTTTCAGGAAATTTTCCACTTTATGTATTTTTATGTATTTTTCCATTTCTTGTATTTTGACTTTTGAAAATAAATCGATAAAACTAACGACTGCTTTCATTAGATGCAGTGACATTAATCCATTGTTAGAGCAACAATCCTAAATAGTTACTCTCTATGGTCATTATAAGCACAACATATAGTTTATGGAACTATATTTAGCTGTTAACGTAACAATTTTATATTGTTAACTGAAGCGACATTAATCCATTGTTATAACAACAATCTTGAATAGTTACTCTCTATGGTTATTATAACCACAACATATAGTTTATAGAACTGTATTTAGCTGTTAACGTAACAATTTTATATTGTTAACTGAAGCGACATTAATCCATTGTTATAACAACAATCTTAAATAGTTATTCTCTACGGTCATTATAACCACAACATATAGTTAATAGAACTATATTTAACTAGTAACGTAACAAATTCAGTATTGTTGCTTCAACCATATGTAGCAACCAAACCGAAATTGCTGCAGTAAACACACATATTGTTGTGCCTATAGCTACAATGTAATATTGCTCCATTAACAATTTTTTTTTGTTATTTCGACTACATTTTTTTTTCAGTGTAATTCAGAAAGTTATTGAAAAGACAAGAGAGTTCAATAAAGAAATCTAAATCGCCTTCATAGATAATTAAAAGCTTTTAATAAAGTAACCCGAAGCATTTTAGGAAACAGCCTAACGGAAAGAGAAATACCGACACGTTTACTAGTAACACTAAAATCAATAGATAATGGTCAGAATACCAGCAAACATAATATGAAACGAACAACAAAAGAAGTAAGAAGAGGATAGCCGCTCTCGCTGGTGTTATTCCATATATACAATTGATTCTACTCAATCGGAACATATTTGGACTGGAAAATGTCGGCACAATTAAGGGGCTGTCCCAAATATGTGAAGTTCCACACAAAATTAAATAATGAGTGTTTTTCTTAGACTTTATTAAATTCTTAAACAGAAATATTAATATCCAGCAAAGCAATTTTACCTGAAAATGTCAAGCCTTTTTTTGCCATCTTGGCAAGGGTTATACATTTCTAAATATAATTGTGACAAAGGGTTCATTGTTCATTGTAAGATTTGGGAGGGTGAGTTACCTCACGTGCCACATAGTGGGCCCATTGTGCTGCCTCCCCAGCAGCTCCCCAATTTGGGCATCACTCAAGTCATCCAATTCTTTGGATGTACTTGAGGACATCCGCAACTGAGGTGTTGCTGATTTCTGTCATAACAAACCAAAAGTCTCCCAACATGGATTCTCTGATTGTTGCAAGAACTGAGCAGTGACGCAGGACATGTTCTGCCGTCTCGTTATCCCCAGTGTCCAAATAAGATACTACAACTAGTCGCAGGTTCCTTCGGGACAGATGCACACAACATTTGGCTGTCTTTCGGGGGGGGGGGGTGCAGTAATAGCAGCTTCATGTGAAGCATTTTAGGGTTTCTTGGTATAGCATAAAGCTTAATGTCTTCAGAGATATAGGAATAACGGGTTCTGGCCCCCAAAGAGCTTGTTCGGCCAGTCTCGCAATCTCATCAGCCTCCTCATTGCCGTAGTTTCCGGCATATGCTTTCACCCATATAAGAAAAATGACATTATCTTTTGAGATATTGACAAAAGCTTCACAGCACTGTAGTACCACTCCTGAGGTAATTTTGCAACTACCCAGGGCTAGTACAGCGGTTCTGCTATTACTGTATATACCAATACAATACCAATACGTTGGTTCTTGATCTGTCGTTCAAGAATTGCAGTTGCACCATGCATTATTCCCACTACCTCCGCTTGGAAGACGGTAGCAATTTTGCCTGGTGGTATATTATGGCGTAGATTTAGGTCATCGGAGAAGACTTCGGCACCCGTTCTATGCCTTGTTTTAGATACGTCGGTAAAGATTGATATGTCCATATGCTGGATTGGCTCAGCATTGGCATAAACACTGAAGTGTCTATTGAAGCGTATTATGGAGGGCGGTAGTCTACTATTGCGTCTAGAAGAGGGGCCTTGACAACTGCTTCATCCAATATGCGGATATATCTGCCTTCCCTGGGGCGTGGTGGAAGGCCTAAAATCACCTCTAAGGCGGCCGTAGGGGTTGAGCGTATAGTACCGGTAGAACTAAGACAGGCAAGAGGTTGCACATGTCCTAGTTTGGTTGCTACCGTAACTTATTTGACCCTGGGCCACGAGAAAAGTGCTCCATAACATAGCATAGCTTTAATCACGGTAGTATACCGCCACAAGGTAATTCTGGGAAGGAGTCTCCAGGAGTTACCTATAGGGCGGCGATAGTTATCAGTTTTACCTTTTAAATGTTTCTCCCAATTCAGTTGTTTGTCAAAAATAATCCCCAGGTATTTGACATTAGCTGAAAAGCTGAGAGAATTGCCAAACAGTAGAGGTGTACGTATGGGTCCAATCTTTCTTTTCTTCGTGAAAAGTACCATTTCTGTCTTCAAGGGATTGGCAGAGAGGGACTGATCACTACACCATTTTTCCATTATTTGGAGAACCGTCTACATTAAGGTGCAGAGCGTGCCCTCAAAGTGCCCTATGATGAGGATGGCAATGCCATCCGCATATCCAATGGTATAGAACCAAGCTACAGCAGTGACAAAGGGTGTGCATACGCGAGGCGGCATAGTTCGGTGTAGCTGTTACTGAATACACGTTAACTCTACCACGTTCCATCACGCCTAACAATGTCTATGTGTGAATATCCGTTAGTCAGCCCGCAAACATGTGACGTCTAATGAACAAGTTAAAAAAACACGTTTAAAGTTCTGTTATCCACCACATTTCGTAAAGAATACATATTAAACTGTTTCCAGTTTTTTTCTTATGATTTCAAGTTTTTGCCATTGTGTTATATATTTTGATCTTAAATTTACTGTCCCGATTAAATGTACTGCTGCCTCAAGTAAGCAGTGTAAATTGTTGATATTTCCTTTATTTGGTTACTGTTCTTTAAAATATGCGTAAACAAGCGGCTGTCCCGATTAACCGGTGGCCTGATTAACCGGAATCGACTGCATACTGTCGAAATTACATGACTATGGAAGATAAACTGCAACCTTAATAAAGATACAAATTTTAATAATGTAACAACACTCCTCTTTGCCGATGACCAAATAATCGTAGGCTAATCTGACAACGCGATACAAGTGGCAGTGTTTCAACTATACATAACATATACCTAAACGTTTTAATATATCCCTGTCACTCAAGAAAACGAAGAAACCCCATAAGGCTCTAAGATATTAGAACCATTTATTAAAAAATTCTTTTAATTTCTAATGAATTTTTAAAAATCGCGCTAACAATTTTTGAAAATAAAAGTCGTTGTAACTTCGACATTTTTACTTGTCGAGTCCCTAAACTTCTTTGCTTCCAGCCGTAGGTATTTACGATTACAACCGCTTTTCGTCAATTGTGAATACTCAAAAAATAAACACAAAATATTAAATACGAGTATCAAATTTTAAGAAAAAATTGGTTCATCATAAACTGATAACAATTTATTGTAAATCAAAATCCTTGTTTTTACAATGAAAATATGTCTTAAGTTATTTTTCAACACGAGCCCCGTTGACATCTAAACATTTTCGATATCTGGAGACGAATTTGATAATCACATCGTTGAATAACTCTACGCCTGTTTCTTCAACGAGTCCGCGACAGTTTGATGAACGTCATCATCGGTCTACATATGTTTCCTTTAATTTCAGGAAGGGATTAAAGTCATATGGCGTCAGATCCGGACTGTACAGAACATGGTCCAATACCTTCCATTGAAATTTTCTGGCGTGTTTTGAGCAACCCCAGAACGTGCGTTATCGTGCAGCAGATACACCCTTTTAGTGAGCGTGCTATACCGACGATTTTGTATACCACGTGTAACTTCTTTAAGGTTTCGCAATGCCTCTCTGCCTTGATGATTTTTTCTGGAGGCAGATAATTAGTCAGAAAAATGCCTTCCCGGTCCCAAGAAACCGTTGCAATAACCATGGTTGAAGGTGCCTGCTTGAATTTTTTCTCCTGGCACTACGCTATTCAAAAATTTCATTCTCTTTTGTATCGGGAAATGCCAGAGAAGCAGTCATTTCCTTCTGTTTATATTCTGGTGTCAGCATTCTAGGGATCCACCACAAACACTGACAGTTTCATAAACAACAGAACAGCAAATATTAGGGAAAGTCACATGAAGCTTGTTTACTTGTGGTACAAAGTTGATTCATTAGAGGTGTATGATAGTGACTCCTACAGCCTTAATAAGAAAAAGGAATTTATAGAACTCATTTTTGTGGGTACTTTCTGAAAATTACGCCATAAATGATCCCATTGTGATTCAATTTGTATTTGCAAGTACTGGTAAGTATATACTTGGTATTTGTGGATATGTTGGTTATATAAGCACTATGTTTGAGCAAACAAAGTGTAGAAGCGCCGTCATTTAAATATCATTAATTTCATCATTAAATGTATCCACTAAAACCATTGCTACGCCAATAATAGTACTCTCAGCACTCACAGCAATATGTTTTCTGAATCCTCAATCCTCCTCACTTCCAAAGGGGTTTTGATTCAGTTATAACTTTGTTCACTACAGCGATATTAGACAGAGTAACTTCATTTTATTGATATCCTTTACTCAAGCTTAATAATACTAGAACTATAACAGTAATTATTTTGCTTCCCTAAAAAAATACGTATACTTAGTTTACATCTCACTCTTAATATCAATTCAGAAAGCGGAATTTACTACATTTACTAAGATCTGTATTTACGGCGACAGTGAAACCAGAAGGAATTAATTAGTAATCTTTTAAATATACACTTAAGTAATACCAATATACCTTCTCGCAAGGCAAGCATTTTTTAATTGAGCACCAGTACAAATACGTTTGTTTGTATTTTCAAATGTATATCTACATAGAAATGGAAATATATTCAATAAAAAGGCTCCCAGTAATAGCCAACCTTAAAATACCATTGAAGTTGTTTGATTCAATGCACTGCGGAGTTGCTTGATATTAGCGTATTTATAGAATATATTTGAATTTGGAATTAAGCATACATAATATATCTCCGAAATACGACGGCATAGGCGTTTTACTGGTATTACCAAGAAATACGATTTATATAGTACATACAACATAATTTAACAGAATGTCACTGTGGATCACAAATGCAGTGGTTGGCTGCTTATAGTCTTTATTCTTTAATACAACTACTTTACAATTCTTCACTGAGCACGTTAATGCCCTCGGTCTCGGTTATTACTACGATGGTCGTCGTTAGGTCATGTCAGAGACGCTAGCATTACCTGTCAGCTTTGATACTGCGGCCACACCAATAAATATATAACTTGAAAAATATACGGACCAACACTATTTCACAAAGCACAACAAAGAGACGAATATGCCATAATGGTCGCCACCTCAACAGAGACGGCACCTACGAGGAGGAGGAGGAAAAAGATATAGTGTTATTTTTAAAAGTTATGTTTGAGGTTATATCTTATAGTTAATTTCTATTCCGTTAGCTATACGTTCTCAATATTTTCTTTTGTCGCGTAACACCATCACACGCGTATTTAGGAAACATTGCTTATTAACTAATAGCTTAGCTTATGCCACACTATTTTATGTAACTTAGAAAGGAAGCCTGGTGGTGCAGTGAGAGTAAGGATGTTAACTAAAGCAATTTCCATCACTAAGTGTCGGTACTGTACTGTGTTTAGTCATTGGTCGTTACAATTAGCGCCTCTATCCGCGGAATGGTGAACCTCGGACAGTAACAAGACACATACGATATACTATTACTATTACTATTCCCCTCGGTGGAAAGCAATGGGAAACTACGACAGAGAACACATTTGCCTAATACAGCGAATATGCATTTTTCAGTCCATCTTCTGCGCCTACGCTTAAGGTATGGCTCTCTAAGAAGAAAATGTGGCGGTAGCTCACTTGACGGAGCATTCACGTTCTGGACATATCGCTGATTATGGTTTAGTTCGACTCCCCAGCATTACCTTGCAGCGCATTAAAATCTTAATGCTGCAAGCCACCACACACAATTTCCCAATCCGGCTAGCAACGGTGAAATATCTGTGCTAAAAACCGCCTCTGAATTTCTGTCATTTGGGTTCGACGTTAAAGTGTAGCTATCCTGTGTTTCTACCTTAGCGCTGAGGAGATCCACCTGGCAGAAAAGAAGCCGGCACGCCACATTAGAGAGAAAAGGCTGTTGAAGATAATGACTATAAGAAGCATAAAAGCGGGCAAAAAGCTTATGAAGCATATGGTAGCTGCCGATGCCTTATTTATTTCTTTGATGCTTGTGAAACATGAAGCTTCTTTCTCAGGACAGGCACATGACCCCAGCTAGCGCATTTATTAAGACCCCTAAAACACAGTACTTCGGTCGTATTATGAGACACAGTAGATACGATATACTACGAGTAGCCTTAGAAGGCAAAGTAAAAGGAAAACGAGGACAAGGAAGAAAGAAGAAATCCTGGTTCAGAAACATCAAAGATTTGACCAACCACAATACACATACAATCTTCCATACTTATAAATACGTTGGAGATGATTATATAATGTTTTGCAAATAAATAATGTTTCGAAGGAGGAATTGATGGCCGCTTAGACCCCCCTTGCAATGGTAATATTTTTTAACCATTGTATAGACCAAAAATCGTAAAACAGAAGACCTCCAGGTCGAACCTCAAAAGGTGATCAGATAGCTGGACGTCGAAATTCCAAAGAGGTAGAAAATAGGAAACAGGACTAATACAGAACAGCAGGACGACTGTAATGAATAGGTATAAAGTTCTATTTGAAAATAAAAAATTATTATTTAATTTCAAGGGAAAAATAAATGTGTTCATTAGGATCCAGATTGTTGACAGTTAAAAAATTTAAAATAGGCGACTTAAATAGCGAAAACAATCTAGAGTAAAATAAATCGCTTTTATGAAAACAAAATAAGATCCATTATTATACCTACCAAACAAAACTCAATTCTTTGAATGTGGTCTCACTGCTTTTAATTATAAACGTAAATTAATCACTGTTATCTACATTATTGATTACAATAATATATTAAACAATGCTCCAAATTTTCTACAGTAAAACGTTGCCTGTATTCCGCTAGCTAGTGGTAGCACTTGGTTCTTAAGGGTAAGTATTCTATTTTTCACGCGGCTTCCTTGGTATAGGATTAGCACAGTAATTGTTGTAAATACATACCTTACGTCCATACGTCTCAGAAAGAAATACTGAAATACAGATTTGCGTCGACATTAGAATCGACACGTGTTCCCTGCTATTTGGTTTATAACTAGGTATTAGAAAGGGTTGCCTTTTGGTTCAGTACCTAAAGTTATCACTTTGTATAAACAAATGTCAGAGCCTGGAATGACTTAGTATAGCGCGTTTCAGAGTCGCCGTGCAGCATGAAGAAGATACAAATACAAGGTTGTCAAACTTATTCGTGAGGCACCTTTAAGACATAAAATTTAAACCCTTTCACACAAAGGGTTGAAGTATGGTAATGCTATTGTAACCCCTAAAAGAAGTGTGTTGTTAAATGTCAGGTGGTTTTAAAACATTTATATTTTATTAAACCTGAGAGTACAATGTTTGTTAAGTGCAATTAATTGTTTATTATTTACATATTTATAGCAAAAAAGAAACAAAACAATTACCAGCTTGATATAATATGCAAGCACTATTATATAACTGAGAAAATAAATTACATAAAATTATGAAGATTTTGTGAAAAATACAATATGTTTTATAGTTAATTATCACTGTCGCTAAAAATATTTAGATCAGTATCACTATCACCAGCGTTGGTATTGATAATTATGGGCTCTATTTCGTCCATTATGTTGTCAACTTCCCGCATTGACTTTTCTATTTTCCACAAATTAAATACCCATTAACAAATTCCTGAGTATTGTCATTATTCTCCATGTGTATGATTCATTTTGAAAATCACATTAGTTTACAAAGAGAAATTCCTCATTGTATATAACAAAACAAATTGAGAACTTAACATTATTATCTTGGTTGGTTAATATTATTTTTGTTTGAGAACTTCTGAACACCTACCTCATTTCAACAAAATGTTGTGCTATTGTTAAGATATTACGAATACTGACAACAATGTCATTTTTTGTCCCATAAGAAAATCATTGCCCTAACTTCTCCATGCTGCACGGCGACTCTGAAACGCACTATAGTAAGATAGTCAAGCTTTAGTTCTAATGACTCCAGGGTTTAGAAAATTATTCTCGTTATCTGTGTGGACGGTATTGGTCCCGATCTTCCATTAGCCATTGGAGATCAAATTAATGGCACTCCTCGTGTTACGGTCGCACTAGAGGTGTAAAAAGGCTCTACACGCATACACACCTTACACCAGACAGATTAAGTAATCCTTTGCCGTGGAAGCTACATGAATAATAATGTAGAGGTAGGAATTTCCAGATAAATAAATTTAAATAATAGAACATATTCCTTTACCTGATGCAACTTTGGAGATGTCGAGGATTCCAATAATCTTAATCCTTTTTAATGTTAGCCGAAAACAGTCCGTTTGGGCTATCAGGTATAGAACCTTTTATAATCTAGGTCGGACTAAACAAGCGACTGAAAGTAGTCCCGAAATAATAATAAAAAAAAATTGTAATAGCTGATTTTGTTGCTATTTATTACTATATTCCATATTACCGTAATTTCTTCATCACTTACACTAAATTGCAAGCGAAAAAACATCTAAGGATATTCACTGTATTAGTCATTAATTAAATATTTATAGGTGGAGAAAGACCTAAAAATTAGGTGTTTCTCAACAGCATACAAGAATAAGGATTCGGATGTCGGAAGATATTTAAAGTATTTTTTCGGTTTACTATTTCTTGATCTTGCCCAAGTTAGAGACTGTTTTGCCCTAGATTATTTGACCATTCAACCACTATATGAAGAAGTAAATCAAATGGCTGTTATTCTCTCTCTTCTCTGTCTCTCTGTCTCTCTCTCTCTCTCTCTCCCTTGGTTAACAATCTTAAGCATTGGTTTGTGGCAATGCCTATTACTTAGTAGAAAATTATATATCGGAAAATGCAATATTTCCACCTGCAATTTGGACACGAAACCTTACCTAGAACAACGAATACTATCTGTCTATAGGTTATCATTAAAATATATTAGAATATTCTTGGCGGAGATGTTAACTCTACCCGGGAGTTTTTCCGACCCTGTATTTAGTCCGGTAAGCGGAAAAAAAAATCCATAGGAAAAGAAATCCATGGAAAAAGAAATCCACGAAAAAATCCAAATTTTGGAAGTTACTGCTCTGAAAAACACTTTACTTCTTTTTGCCTTATTCTATAAATCAGACTCCTTTTTACTTTCCCATACCTTATAGGTATAGGGTAATTACTTTCCCATACCTTATAGGTAAAGGGTAAGTATTGAATTCATGAAAATTTTCGAAATCGAGATTTTAACGGAAATATCCGTTTTGGGTCTCTAGGAACCCAAAAAAGTGGTTTTTAAAAAATGTCTGTCTGTGGGTGGGTATGTACGTA
>JABXWE010042370.1:0-14691 GCA_014611495.1 Limonius californicus | reverse complement strand
GTGTGGCACGGTGCAGATCTACACTGGATCGCTTTGGCAATGGATCGTCTCATTTGGTGTACATCATCGTTACATATGATGAAACGTGGGTACACTGCTATGACCCCTAAAGAAAGCAACAGTCGGCAGTTTGGGTCCTTGAGAACGGATCGGCTCCAACAAAAGTTGTTCGTGGAAAAAGCCGAAACAAGAAGATGGATTACTAGACATGTTTCCACTGTAACACTGGAGGATTGTCGTACTGCTAGTGCTGAATGCTACAGTTTGTTTGCCTCAAGTTCTCCAAAAAGTTCGCGAAAAGCGTCCAAAAGGAAGGATTATCTTGCATCAAGATGACGCTCGGGCGCACACTGCTGCTCGAAGGACTGAATATTTGAATGCCCAAAACATTTAAATAATGGGTCATTCGCCGTATAGTTCAGTCCTAGCACCTAATGATTTCTTTTATTTCCGCGTGTAAAGAATAAGTTAAGGGGTTTACGTTTTATAACGGCCGAAGAAGCAGTTGACGCATTTAAAAATGAAATAAATAACCTAACGCGGGAAGATTGGAGAATATGTTTTGAAGATTGGTTTTGACGGATGGAAAAATGCATTGAGTGTGAAGGGGAATACTTTGAAAAATTATAAATAAATGTTTTGTCAATAACTTGTGTATTACTTTACTAGACTTAGCAGAAAGAGAACCGCTCTTGTATATAAGGATACAGTAGATATTTCTCCAGAGAAAGAAAGCTACATTTTCGCTCTCATATAATTTAGGAATAAAATAATTGAACAATAAGAGTAACCATTGACTTTGCTATACTGCGTTAATCAATACTACACCCTGTATACAAAAAAAAGTAACTTCTATATCATTTTTGCCTGATTATCTATTAAAAATAAGAAATTATTAACACCTGCCATATTCCAATAATTCCATCCCAAAACAATTCCATTATTTGCCTCTACAGTGGGGGTGGTTTTCATTTTCACTGGCGATATCTTTCCGTCCATAGTTATATGTTCTTTGAGTTTTACCAATGCAACATTATTTTCCAGGTTTGTCCCATCAAATTCTTCATTTATAATGAAAGTTTGAACACTGTATTCGTTGTTTTTGTGGTCCCACACGTCACTGCCAACTGTAACCCACAAATTCGGAAAATTCGTCATGAAGCAGTTCGCTCCGGTCAATAAATATCGACTGGTTATAATGACCACGCTGCATAAAAACAAATATGGTTTATGTGATGTTAAAGCTCCAACAAAAGGATATTTATCTACGCTGCTTAATGTAGCGTCGATGTTTAGCGGTTTAATTTTGTGAGAGTGACTTCCAGGCAGATAATGGTTTCTACTTCCCAATCCTTTGTAAATAATAGAAAATAGGAGAGCGAGAGCTACGAAACAGATGGATATGGCAAGTGGCCATACCAAAGGCCACAACCTTGTACGCCATGGTCGTGGGTCGTCATAGGATGACTCGTCGGTTTGTTGGCTGATATTTTCCATAAATTTTCGGAACTGGCAAAATGAAATACCGAATTCAAGTCACCGTCACTGTGACGTTGTCATTAAATTGAAATTGTTTAAAATCGTGACATGATTGGGGTTTGCGAAATATCTATGTACAGTAAGTTCACGATGAAAGGAATATATTCAGTAAAATAAAGGCAATTGTTTTTGTTGAAAAATGCCCGGACACGTCAATTTAGATTTTTGAATTGACATTTATTGGCCCATACGTCATATGTCCCATAACACAATAGTACTTCCGGTTTTCCCCAGAAGTGACACGAACTTTCTTATTTCAAATGCAACACTCTGTATACTTTAACGAATTTGAATAGATAAGCAATAAATGCTTTCAGTAAACCCCAATTTGACATATTTATCAGGAAAATTTACAGTTAATTTCAATGCATTTTTCAATTCCAACAATTATTTCTAGTTGAACATTTTGAAGAATATAAGACGAAACTAGTCGGATTTTCTGGAAAATTCGACCTTCCAGGTTATTTGATTTATTAAAGTACACTTTGGATTTTAAATAACCCCACAAAAAAATTTAGAGGTGTTATATCAAGTGACCTAGGTGGCCACTCAATAGGTACCCTTCTGCCGATCCACCTGTGGAGAAGGTGACATCCAAAAACTGTCGACTGACTGACGTATAATGCGGCTTGCCCCATCCTGCTGGAAAAATATTTGATCGTCTGGTAGATCAGGATTTTGGTGATTGGGAAATAGAGCAGCTAAATCAGGAATGACATGTAACTGAAGAAACTCCAGGTAGCGGTTTCCGTTAAGTGTTCCTTCAAAAAAATATGGTACTAGCAATCTGTTACGCACGATTCCCGCTCATATTCTGAGGACGCTGAGGGTGCATCCAGTGCGGGTTCTCTGTGGCCCCGTACTTGCAATTTTGCCTATTGAGTGTACTATTTAGGCAGAACGTTGCGTCCTCGAACAAACCTATTATATGAAAAAAATTTAAATTTTCATTACGAATTCCAATTATTTGCCGTAGAATTCAACCTTACTGTCAAAGTCACCTTCTAACAATTCATGGACAAAGTTGGGTTTATATGGGTGATATTTCGCTGCTTGAAATATCTTTGAGACTGTACCTGTTCCCAAACTATAATTCCTTGAAACTTCTCTAACTGTCACATCAGAATTTTCTTCAGTTTCTAATAGGATGTTTACCTTAACATCTTGAGGTATCTGGGCTGGTTTACCCTTAGGTAAATTCTTAATATGGCCAAGCTTTCTGAACTCTTTTTCTATTTTACTTACAGTAGATTGACTAATTGCAGACCGGTCAGAATGAGTTTTATTAAATAAATTGCAAGCTTGTTCTTGAGTTCGAATTGGATATCCAAAAACCAATCATGAGCATTGCTATTTGTTCTCTTTCTGTTAGACGCATCTTGATAATTGATGGGATACTAGTTATGCGATTAAATCTTAAAAACTGCAATTATTAGTAGTCATCAGTAATTCTGACAAAGTAACTAATTTTTATAGCAACTATCGGTAAGTAAAATTGCATTATACGAGGCTTGTTCAACTGAAACCCATCTCTAATCAACTTAGCCTTGAAAACAAATGCAATAATTCCAATGTTAATGTGAGTAGTGTTTGTAAGTAACACAATGGAAAACCGCGTCCTAGATCTCGCTCTTTCAAAGCAAGCAAGCAACACATTAATAAGTTTCTGCGTTTGATTTTGATCGTGACTTTTAAAACTTCAATTTTGAAGTGGCGTTCGTAGTTGAAAATCCGTCCAAGTTTGATCAGCGTGCGGTCCTACAATTTTTATGCGATGAGGGTGTGCAGCCATTGCAGATTCATACGCGAATACAAACAGTGTATGGAAATGCATGTATCGCATACCCAACTGTGAAGGAATGGTGCCGAAAATTTAAGAATGGAAAAAAGGGGACAATGGATGGGCCGCGACCAGATGCAAGGTGTACTGCAGCAACAGAAAACAATATGGCATGTGCGGCAGGCCCTATTAGAGAAAATCGTCGAATTTCGATTAGAGAAATTTCAGAAACTGTTGGTGCGAGTGTAGGATCTGTCCATAGTATTGTTCGTAATCTGGGTTTGATCGCCATGGATTCCTCGTCCCTTGTCTAATGAACAAAAATGCTTGCGAATAGGCGTATCTCTGCAACACATCATAGGCAAAATGAGGTTGACTTTTTTCTGTCAATAGGTGCTGGTGACATTACTATGAGCCATCCAGTATGTTATAGTCGATGCAGTGGAAACATTCAAGTTCACCAACGCCGAAGAAGTTTAAAGCATAACCTTCTGCAGGCAAGGTAATGTTAACATTTTTTTCGAGCATGAAGGACCCTTGTTTGATAGAATTTAAGGAACCTGGAGTACATGTCAATGAAAATTTGTACAATGAAACGTTGAATAAGCTTCATCAAGCAACGTCCAGGAAAACTTACGCGTCGGGTAATGACGACAATGCTATAGGCCTCATGTTGCTAATGTGGTAAAAGAAAATCTTCAACGAAAGAAATAGAGGGTTTTAGAGCATCCACCCTATAGCCCGGATCTACAGCCTTGCGTTTGCCATATTTTGACGGCTGAAAATGGCGTTACAAGGTCGGCATTTTGAGTCTGACGCAAAAGTACAGATAGCTGTGGAAGACTTCTTCAATCAGCAGCCACAAGAATTCTATGAGCAGGGTATACATCGGTTAGTAAAACAATGGGAAAGGTGCCTTAACTGTGACGGTAATTATTTGTATTTAGATTGTTGAATAAATTTTGTATAGAGCAAAGATGGGTTTCAATTGAACACACCTCGTATAAACAGAGTGCAGCCTCCAGAAGAAAAGATTATCAAATTACATTTTGATAAATACATCTGTAAGTTTTCCTGATAGATATGTCAAATTGGGATTTACTGAAAATGTTTATTGATTATCTATCCAAATCCGTTAAAATATACTGGGTATTGCATTTGAAATAAAAAAGTCGGTGTCATTTCCGGGAAAACCGGAAGTTCTATGAGTTGACATATAAACCAAAAAAAGCCAATTAAAAAATTGAAATTGATGTGTCCGAGACTTTTTCAACGAGAACAATTGCTTTTATTTTATTGAATTTAGTCATTTCATCGTGAACTCACTGTACATTGTCGCGTTTTAAACAGCCCCAAGGTTTGTTTAAAATGAATTGCAGGAATGTTGCAGAAGCATTAAATGAATGCCCTAATGAAAAGAGCCAAATTGAAATGTGCTTATATGAATACGAAAGAGCCTTGGGTCGCCAAAAATTTGCATATAGGAAAATATATTGAAGCTATAAATAGAGAGCAAATTTTCCAGGATTCCATGTTATACCGCTATGAATAGTTGTCGTCCTCATTTACTTACAATTTATGTTAAAATTACTCGGCATTTTACAACTTTACCAATATTTCAAACTCATGTTTTTCGTAGCATTTAACACCACCGTTATAAAAGTTTGTGATACACTTTGCTTAGAGTATCCCGTATTTGGGTGGTTATACTGCGGTAAAAACATAGCAATAGCGAATTATTCTAAAGTTTCTAACAATTTCAAATCAAACGTTTATAGAATATGTAATATATATCTTCTTTCGTTCATTTAACTTAACCTAATCTTGCATATTCTAACCTTAGTGAGCTTGAAGATCACAGGAAATGACGAATCTAGACGCATAGCTGTGAATTCATAGCACACACATAAAGATATAAATTTATGCGGGTGGCGATAGTAAACATTTGGTTGGCTAGTTTTGATTGAGCGAGATCTAGAACGTATTTCTCCAAACATTTCCAGGCAACCCAGCCATTATAGGTGTATCCTACACTCTGCCAGCCTCGGTGGTCTAGTGGTTAGCGCATTTGCCTTTAGATCCGAGGGACGCGGGATCGAACTTGGATGAGGTTGGTGAGATTTTTCTAGCGGGAAAAAAACTGAAAATGCGCCTTCTGTCGGATAAGAAGTAAAGCCGTAGATCCCGTGCCACTGCGATGTGTAGAATGTAGAATGTGTCTTATGGTCAGGAGATCCTAAGATTATCTGACTGCCAGTTTGTAATGTTTTATATTTTTGAAATTCTCTTTTAATGTGTCAAAGAGCCATACGATAAATAAATAAATAATAAATACTGCGATGTGTGATACGTTAAAAATCACTACTGGAGTTGGAATTACCTCAGATACGCAAAATTCTTAGTCAGGATGTACAATGGGCCAAACGTGGCCTAAGTGCACAGAGATGCTTGGAAAACCGCGTCCTAGATCTCGCTCTTTCAAATCATCATCATAATCATCATCATCGTACACTCTAACTATGAATTGTTACGGTTCTAACGGTTGTTTTCGTCAGACCGCAATAAACCGATGGAAAAAGGTTCTCTAGCTGGCTCATGGTGGAGGGGATGTTCAGGAAAAAAGTCTTGATTGTTATGGTACACAGGATAAGTCAAAATCAGTGAGCGCCACCCTTTCAAGTTACACCTAAATGGAGATCCTCGTGAAATGGTCGAGGACCAACAGCTTACAAGGAATCGAACTTACCTTATTGTGCTTCCTCTTAAATACTTCTTACAAAATACATTCAAATGGAAACACAGAAATAGCAAATAATGAATTGTAAATAATGGATATAAATATATTAAGGAAAATATGAGATAGATAATACAATTATAAGTAAAGAAAAGAAACGTTCAAATCAGAACACGAGTCGGTCTTCTTATGGGTTAGTTTTAAACAAAAGGCTTCGTAACTTCCGAGTTGAGTTCACAACAAGGTACAGTAATTTATTAAGCAATTAGAGACTGAAGGTTGCTTTATTTAATAAAAATCACACTATGTACTTGTATTCCATAATTCGAAGCAATTAAAGAAAAGGGAAATCACCATTAACAGTTTTCGCTACTAACAGCAATACATGCATAATATTTATCTTAGTTCGGCGAAATAGTTGAAGAAGCACAAAAAGGTTCTCGTTTCTTTACTTGATGGACGCCTCTGGATAGCCGAAGATAGAACGAGACGACAACACATTTTCCTTCGGGAAACGGCGAATTAGATATTATAAACAGCCAGAAATGAAGATTACAGGGGATTACAAGATTACAAAGTTTGTAGTTTAAAACAGCAACAACGTAAAAGGGAGTGTATAAGAGACGCACAAAGCGAACCGAGAAAACGGCACCGATTCTCACAATATCATCGAATTCTGTTCGTATTTAGTCCGACTTTTTCGATTTTGAAAACGGTAGTAACGTAAACGATAAAGTTATATTACAGGATCAATTATCAACCCCCGAACTCTAACACAAACTTGTGATACCGGAGGGTCCTCAAACCGACACCTCAATTCTGCTCGAATAATAGTAAACCAGCCGATTAAATCTTAAAAGGAACCGCCGTACATGTATAGTGAAAGGCATGATTCCAGCAAATTTGTCGCAAATGAACTCAATGTAGACTAAACACATTTCAGTAATATTTCGGGATAACGAAGGGTGACCTACGACGCTTCATTTAGGAATTAAAATAAAGAAATGAATTTAACAATTCTTTGAATTTGAAAGAGATTTTTGAACGTATCACACATCGCGGTGGCAAGGAACCTCGATCAGATTTGAATCCACGTCGCTTGGATCTATAGGCAAGTGCGCTAACCACTACACACAAAAAAAAGGATGTTTTGTCTAAAGTTTTGTTAAGAGGTAGCCAATTGCGTTCTCGTTAACAAAATATTCCATAGTAACTGGAGAGCCCCATTATAGGGTGTAGCCAAATTTTTTTAAATCAAATATGGTATGGCTGATTAGGTGAATAATATAGGATGGGCCAGCTAACTTGTTTCTTCTTAAAAGTGGTTGATGCAACCCTAAATATGTACATTTAGCACGAAAAAATTTTTTAAATTTTATTATACTGGTAGAAGTTGCCTTCTTGTGGCAATACCAAGTCGAGTTTTCCCGATACTTAAGTTATCAGTCAAATTTAAAAAATCGAAAAGAAAATAACGAGAAAACATATTTGCCGCTAATTTGTGGTGACTGCCACAGAAACGCGGCTGCAGCCCACAATTTATACAGAGTGTTTCATAAAGAATGGGATACCGTTTGGTCACAGTTTCTTTAGGTTAAAATATACCGAATAAACCTAATATGCCTAGTAAAATGTCATTCCGTAAGAAGTTATAGGGCCTTAAAGTTAAATTTCTTATTTTTTCTTTTTATGGTAATTTCCACAAATGTGAAAATACCTATTTCAAGTATGGTATACACGCTTACTATTATGTACTTGATTCATAGGCAAATTTGACCTGACCTCTTAGGAGGTATCAAAGTATATTAGGTTTATTCGGTTTATTACAACCTAGATGGCCATTAAAACAGCATGTCCATCAGGCGCTATCCAACTACAACGTCTGAAAAAATATATAGACATTTTGAAATGTGTTCATTCAAGAAGATGTAGGCCCAGCACTATTACGAACGACTGAAAAATGAACTAGCAGTGTTAGAGGCTTCCCCAGGTAAATCAAGGAGATCTAAGCACAAATGTGCGCTTTAGTAGAATTTTAGTTAGAAGAATTCTGAAAGCATATGTAATCACGATACTTTGGTACACGAACTGGATTGAAATGAACGGAAATAATTCATTTCCGTCTTCCATTTGCTGGTATTGCAGCCATATTAATAAAAATCACATTACTAGTCAAAATTAAAATTTTAAATGTTAATGTTCTATTATTTTCACTAAGTGTATAATTTTTTGTTGTTTCTGTTATCTCGCTTCATATGTATTATAATATGTGCCCAGTAATATATAAATATTAATGTATTTTCTGAAGAAGCCCAATTTCCTGTGGCGAAACGTAAACATGTTAAAACTATGACATTAACTTCTACTTCCTATTGAAGTTTGATCTAAATACACTTTTATATTTGGCGAAGATTATTTCTCTACCTATTTGTTCCCTAATAAATAAATATATATAGATAGCTATTTTTAGCATATTTCTCAATATCTCACAGATTTGAAGTTGATTCTATTAGAAAATAGTCTATATTAGAAATTCAATATGCACAGATACATTATACAGGGTGTCCCAAGAAGTGAGGTCACTACTTCACCTACGTATAGGAGAGGTGAAAAGAAATCGAAACTAAAGAGTGATCATTTTCTCTTAATCGAATATTAAAGAAGTTATGGCCTGATTTAGTCAAATTCTGAAGCAGCCGGAACAATAAATGATATTAAGTGGTATTTGATAAAACTGTCTACGTTACTATAAAAATGATATTATTTACCTGTATTTCAAACATTAAAGCAACTTAAAGTTGCTTTCTCTGCTTGCCCACTTATTATTGCACTTATTAACAGTGTTGATAATGATTTCTTTTACAATGCAAGAGTACGCCGATATCCATTACATGTACGGTTTTTGTGATGGAACCTCAGTAACAGCTGCTCGAAAATATGGGTTGATATTTCCAAATCGGTGACAACCAAACCGACGAGCCTTCCAACGAATGCATAACCACCTATGTGAACACGGAACTTTACCGAAACCGTCGACTCAGCGTGCGATACAGCAAGCACTAGACTGTGAGGGCAACATACTGCGAAAAATTGGTAATAATCGCAGCACCTCTGTTCGTTGTATATCTGCACAAGTTAATGTACCATGAATGCGAGTTTGGAGAACAACGTAATGGTTTATATCCATTTCATATACAGCCTGTCCCAGCCCTCTTACCTACACATTTCGCTAGTCGTACGGAATTTTGCCGTTGGATCATTCAAAATCGAAACCTGCGTAATAGAATTTTATTCACAGATGATGCAACATTTACAAGGAATGGATTAGTGAACAGAAAGAATAGCCACTATTGGGATTTGGAGAATCCACACGAAATCACAGTGTCAAATTATCAACATAGGTTTTCAGTGAATATCTGGTGTAGAATTATTGATAACATGCTCATTAGTCGATTCGTTTTTGAGAACCATTTAACCGCTGGCAGATATTTAAATTTTTCAGAAGATTATTTGGAAAGATTGTTAGATAATGTCCATCTGGAGATCAGACATGGTATGTGGTGCTAGCACGATGGTGCATTTTGAAGGACGTGTAATTGACAGAGGAGAGCAGCAGCCCTGCCCGGTCTTAACTTGTTTAGATTATTATTTGTTGGGCCATATGAAAGATATGGTATACCAAACACCATTTGAGACTGTTGAAGATCTTAGGAGACGCATTTTTGAGAAAGCAGAACTAATTCGGAATATTAATGATATGTTACGTAGGGCAACCAGGTCTCTCTTAAGAAGAGCCAGAATGTATTTCGAGAGGAAGAGTGGGCTTTTTGAACAATCTTTATAGTAAATTTAAACTAAAATCAAAATAAATATTGGTTTTTCTGAAATTGTAATTATTTAATAAATAATAATTTAACACTCCGTATTTTGAAAACGGTTTACTTTAGGGGCATAACTTTATTAGAATTTTTAACTTTATTTGATCTAAAGATTACGTACACAAAGTAGTGATCTCACGTCGTGGAATCCTGTGTAGGGTTGCGCATTAGTGTGTCAAAGTCCAATATTGGCATTATTAAAATGATTTAGAAGTGTTTCTTTTCTTTTAAGTGATGTAGTACAAAAATGCGCATATTATAAATATATTTTCAAATATACAGAGTGACTCGCTACAGCGGGGCGTAATATAATACAATAAACAGTGTTCCATTGAAAAAATTGAGGAAATGCTCTTTGAGATATATTAAATTTGCGCTGGTGTAAAAAATACATAACTGCAAAATATGTATTCTTCATGAATCGTAACACTCACGCACCGAATTAACTTTTTAAGTAACTCAGCAACGCCTTATCCAAAATCAAGAAACAGGAGATTATTGGTAAGACAATTTTATGCTGAATTCTAAAATGTAAATTATACAGGATGTTATATTTGAAAAATAATACCTTAAAGATAGCAATCATCCTGTATATTTCTAAATATTTCGATAATGTGCGCATTTTGGCACTACATCACTTTCAAAAAAGAAAAACTTTGACCTAATTTTATAATGCTAATAGTTGACTAGCTATCAAAATCTATAGACTTTGTAACGATAGTTGACTGTCAAAGTTTACGAAAGTAAAATCATATTTTCCCTGTTTGTAGTATTTAGTATTTTTTTATCGTTCACTATTAGTAACCAGCATTGCTCATGTGTACGTTACCTGATTCATCGAAAGGACTTTAAATAGGAAACGGTCGCCTCAGCCGGGATTCGGTCACGCGGCTGATCGGACCGCATTTCACTGTGACCTGGACTGACAGCGCGTATTCGGACTGTCCCATCAAGATTTCTTTATTTAAATAATTGATAATATGAATATGTTACAATTTGATAATATATGGGATACATTAATTAAACAACGATGTTTGTGACATATTTCTAAGTACTTACATAAATATATTTGAGACATTTTAATATTGTTACTAATATATTTCGGGGGTTAGTTCTAAATCTTTAAAATATTGTAGGTAAGAGTATAAGCAATGCACGTTCGTCTTAATATAGAACAATATGTCGCTAAGACATTCGTAAATTGGAAAATTAAAATATATCAGAGATATCTTTAAATATTTAAAACTATCTTACATATACTAAATTCACTTATATTTAGAGTGCACATATAAAAATGTGTGTATTCATAATTCATAGCTTTTAAGCTTTTCTTTTGAGAAAAGTTCTAGCCATTAAAAAGGAAAAGCACGTTTCACACCAAACCGTACATGAGTTCCATTATATTTTAGCAATTCAAATTTTAGAAGCAAAAACTTTAACTACTGCATTAAGTTGTAAACCCAGTTCCGAATATGAATATGTGCGGCTTATAATAATGTATGTTCGAGTGCTAAAAGCAGCGCCTATCTTGACCTCTGGATTTAAGCCCTTATAAACAGCTTGGCGCAAATTAAATTTGCATATACAACGCTGAATAATATTCCAGTGCCTGTTAAGGTGATACATTAACTGTAAAAGCCAAAGTTTAATTGGGTTTTGATTACTTACTGTCAGAGACCTTTGCTTAATGGTGAAGTACAGATACACTTCTCAACCGAAATTTAGATATGTTTACTCTATCTGAAAATTAGATTAATTATTCTGTTTTTAGAAATTTCCAATCCATGTTCAGAATGCTTTACATATTTTAACTATTTGGATTTGCACTAAAAGTTGTCATGAATAATATTGATCATTACCAATATCACTCTGGAAATATTTTACTTCTCAAAATTTCAACGTTACCATTTCTGGAAACATCATATAAAAGATTTCGTAGCATTTATAGAAAAATAGTTATAGCTAAGAAAGTGAACTAACAAAAATATGGAAAGATCATCTCATCTGAAAAGAGACCAACAAACGACTTGTACAGATATTCCCTATCGTTACTTGTGGGTCAGAGCCCTGGACACTAAAAACTGCATATCGAAGACGTATTGGATTCTTTTAAATATCCTGACCAGAATCCCATAGACGACACACAGAACAAACATGTCAATTCTAAGATAGCTAAATATGGCTATAAACAAGACCTGTTCTACCATCCATCCAAAGGTACATTTTAAAGTTGTTTGGTCATGCAATCGGGATAGCATCGAGATATTAGTCATTCAAGACAAAATCGACGGCAAGGGGAGGGACGCCGAAAATCTATAAGATTTATTGACCAAGTGAAATCCCTAGCAAATATGTCAACAACTGAAATCATGCGAAACTTAGCAACTTAGGTCACGAAGTTCGAAAATGAACAAGGATCAAGAAGAAAAAAAGAAATATTTAATTTTTCCAAAAAGCCATATATTTGCTTTCATGGCGTTTAGAATACAGACTAAGTCAGTTAAATGTTTCACCCTTAAAAGTAGTTGACGTAACCCAACATACACGTATGATAGCAACTGGGATTATTGAATTTTTTAAAGTATGGAAACGGATCATATTTTCTTTCTGGCAAGTCAGGTCAAGTAATTAATTTTAAAAAGATCTTTGGACTCGTGCAAGCGTGCCAGGTGTAATTGATATGCATGCCTCGAACATTCTACTTTGTAAATCACGCTTATTTACTATCGGAACTCAATATACTATTCCTACAATGATACGCCAAAGAAAATGTCTAGTAGAGGGATGTGGCAACTTCTTGGGGGCCATAGATACACAGCTCCTCTTGCAATTCAATTTCCTCGAAATATAGGGGAGAGTCGGGAGGTTTGGCTCGTAGGAGGTTTGGGTCGATGTCAAAATTACTTTCCTAAGACATTCCACGCATTCTTGACGATTTTCAGTGGGGTTCCATACAATATCCAAACTCCTTTCCGTTGGCAACGCAATGCTATTGTGATCAGTGTTGAATTCATAATCAAAAATCTTTTTGCGAACAAAAAAGTGACCGTTTTGTAAATTTGTATTGTGGCAGTTTTCTGTGCATCAGCTGAAATATTTCCAAAAGTGTTTTTACAAGGAAATTTGTAATTACTAAGGTAAATATTACAGTAATGAAACATAACCTAGCCTCACTAGAAGCGGGAAATCTGAGCTCATTGTGTAATGTTGGCATAAGCGGGAGGAATGGGTCAAAAAACTGCGGGATGTTTGAATCATGACCCAAACCTCCCGCATGGTGCGATAAGTTTGGGTCATGATCCTGTCGCATCATAAGAAGTATATATGATTATACTTACCTATATGTCATTTATATCTCTTTTTCTCCTGCATTGCAGACTACGATGCCACGGATATATACTAAAAAAACTGCGAGGTTGAGGAAAACTAATGAACAGATCAAATACGCTGTCACTCGTGTTATACAAGATGGACTAAAAATAAGGAGAGTCGCTGATGATTTGGGTTTCAGCTTTTCGTCTCTGCAACGGCCGGCATATTAAAAATGCTTAACGTCTTCCTGAGGGGCAACAAATAAATCACGAATATGCAGCCAATCCCGCCTCTCGGAAGGTTTTCAATGAAGAGCAGGAAGGGAGTCTTTGCGAATACTTGAAAATGTGCGGCAAACTGCATTACGGCTTAGGTACTAAGCAAACAAAGGAGTTTGCATATGAATTCGCTAAACAATTAGGAATAACATATCCACGGGAGTGGGATGAAGACAAATCGGCGGGACGAGATTGGCTGTTAGGATTTATGGACAGAAATAAATCGTTGTCTTTGAGGCAACCAGAAGCCACTAGTTTGGGGAGATCCACTAGCTTTAACAAATTCAATGTTGGCAGGTTTTTCGAAAATCTAGTCTATATATTAGAAAAGCATAGATTCTCGGCCGAAAATATCTTCAACTTGGATGAAACTGGCTGCACCACCGTTCATAAGCCCCCAAGGGTAATAGCCAGAAAAGGACAGAAACAAGTGGGGCAGGTGACAAGTGTTGAAAGAGGAAAATTAATCACCGTTTGCTGTTTTATTAACGCTGCAGGTAACACATTGCCTCCTGCCGTAATTTTCCCCTGGAAGAAATTTAAAGATCACATGACTATTAACGCCCCTGAGAACACTCTGGGTTTAGCCAATCCAAGTGGGTGGATGAACAAAGAAAATTTTGTTTCAGAATGAAACATTTTATAAAATACTCGGGAGGTACAAAGGAAAAGCAGTGTCTATTATTGTTGGATAATCATGAAAGCCATGTAAACATTGATGTTATTGCTTTGGCAAAAGCAAATGGTATACACTTGCTGACATTCCCACCACACTGCAGTCATCGACTGCAACCCTTAGACGTATCTGTATACGGACCATTCAAGGCATATTACAACGCTGCAGCCTCGACATGGATGACTTCTAATCCAGGCAAAACTTTAACAATTTATCACTTACCGAACCTGATAAAGGTTGCTTTTGATAAAGCAATGTCAAGATAGAACATACTTTCAGGATTTGAGAAATCAGGAATCCATCCTTTGAATCCTCATATATTTACGGAGTCTGATTTCTTAATGCCATCAGTTACAGACCGACAAAATTCTCAGTCAGAAAATCAAATACTTTTTTATTGTGAAACTGAAACAGTTTCTCAGGAAAATGTGCCTGAAGTTAATGAACTGTTGCGGATGGAGACTGAAGTAGGTGCCCAAGACCAAACAATGTTT
>JABXWE010042369.1:0-18111 GCA_014611495.1 Limonius californicus | reverse complement strand
AAGATTCTTCGAAACATCCCATGCGATAGTAGTTTATCTATATTTTTCTGAAAAATAGTGGTGACGTTTTGATACGAACAAACGTGACTCTACATATTTGCGGAGCTTATTATCGGATCTACTATAGTGAGATTCTCGAAATTTTCTAACTGCATCTAAAGTAGCTAATTTGATTTAGTTGGGCCTGGAATGGTGAACACCTCTCGCATCCTTCACATCTGTAGTGGTTTTTTGAATTTAAATGAAAATAAGAATTAATACATCATAAAACTTCAAAAGTTAGTATGTGTGTTGTTGTGTATCTGACATGACTCGTTTCGCAATAAAATAACCATATGCATTGTACTAAACTAAATACCATCCCCAGCACATATTACTTTAAATGCCAGACTTAGGCACATGTTACAATGTATTCGTCAAATTTGTGACTTAGACACATACTGCATTAAAAATCGAAGAAATCTGTTACTTAAACAATGCCAACTAAGCGAGTTAGACCCATCCTATGAACAAGTTGTAAATGCCTTTCAAAATTTTATGAAAAATGAGCAAAAAATTGAGAATTAACTCAATTTTGACTTAAATGTAGGAACTTCTTGCATTAACCCCTTCAATTTGCTCAAAAACCCAGAGCAAGTAATAAATTGACGAGAGAATACCAGTCGTCTACATAATATCAGACTATAACTCTTATCGACGCCATTGTCATGTGCTGTTTGCTAACTTACATAATTAATTAAAAAGAAGAGATCTCTATCTTATGTGAAGCAGTGTGAATGCAATATATTATATAGGGTAAGGCAATTCATACGTTTTGTTTTCCATAGCTAACCCTTATTACAAGCCGGATATGAGCATCTCGCAAATTAATAGCCAAACAACAACTGCGGTGGATATGTATAAGAGTAATAGCTGACCCCTAAATTCACTTTTTGGAATTGCTTAAGGACGGAGTTTTAATATAAGCATTCCTGTTTAAATTTCATTACTTCTAGTAAGCCTTAATTCTTATACCAAACATTTTTTAGTACCTAACAAAACTGAACAGTTTTAAATTGATTTATAAATTTTCATGATCACCATTAACTCCAGCGGCGGCATAATAAAGCCTTCCCAAGGAGAAGCTATTGCTTCTACTAAAAAATCGATGTAGAAAGTTTTTTTAATCATTCTTTACAAGGTGTGTCCAGAAAACAGCTCTCAAACTGTTTTTCAATTAGTTTTAAGAGTCTACAATAAACAATGTTGAATTTTTGTGTTAGTGTAATGTTATACAACAGGATTAACACCTGCTTTTCTAGACTAATATTATCTAGTAGTAGTAGACAGAGGGCACCCAAGTAACTTTTAGTTTTCGGTATCACATCAGTTGGTAAGTTTCCCTATTCGTATGGCATTAATTTAATAGCAATTTTTATCGTTAGCATCTGAACGTAACGCCCATAATTGGAACGCAACGATCTAATTACTACTTAATACGTTGGCATGACCTCACCATGTATGGAATCAGATAGAGGAAAGGCGTAGTTTTACACAAATAATTATAAGCTAAAAGTATCGCAACAGTTATTGTCATAATAATATTCGTAAATTTTACACTTTTCTAAATAAAACGATTGATTTTACAGCAAAGTAGAACTTGGTAAGCTTATATTGTATTCAGAAATACTATAGAAAGGACAAAGGATATAGTTTGTCGTATTATATAACATATTAGGCATTCACCAATTGCTTATGTCACTTTCCTTTTAATATCTTGAAAGCTTGCGTGTTGTGAACCGATAATAATCACGGAAATTTGTAAACATACTATACCGATGTCAACCATCGTAATTCTTAATACTGCGTTTTTGTTACTATGCGGACCTATCTATCACATACACTTTACACAACAATAATGAGAAGTAGATTGTGTAAGAGGGCAGCACAGAATAGATAGGAATTTCTATATAAAAGGATAAAAAACTAACACGCGAGGTTTTCTTAGTAAATAAATCAACTTCTAATTTTTTTAAATACATACTGTACTTACGCACGCTGACAACCATCAAATTTATGGATTTTAGAGACACTACTTTCTTTATGGTAATGTTTTATATACCATACCACAAGTAGAGGATTTGTTATAGTTATGCAGACTTACAAATGTTGTCTGGTTGTTTATATCAAGGTACACGAGTCAATGGCTTTGACTTTTTCCGGAGTAGATGTTTCCACGAAAAAATATTATTTAAACATAAATTAAAAAGTTAGGTTAGTTATGAAGTAGATATTATTACTATCTTAAAGAAGGAACTAATTTTTGAAGAGGTTGTGGACGATGTTTGGTTTTGTGAGTGATAAAGTAGTACTTCCAATGTTTGAGATAAACAAAAGCAGAAATCCATAAATCTATTGCTGAACACTGTAATAACCCATTGATTTGTTATTGATTTTCAAATACGAGGGGGTATTGATATGTAGTTATCCTGGAAAGTTTCTAGTAAAGAAAATTGAATATGGTTGCTATGGTTACAACTATGATGTTTTATAAATAAGTTGTCAAAGTTTGACATCCATAAGTTGAACGGTGATCAAACTGAATTTTGGAAACAGCATGTCTGAGAAAAAGATAGAATTTGAAAAAATCGAGTTTCGGTTAGTTATTAAGTATTTATATTAGAAGGGTTATTGAGCAAAGAAATTTTTGCTGATATGATTGAAACCTTAGGCGATCAGTGTCCTTCATACGCCACTATTAAAAACTGGGTTGCGGAATATAAAAGAGGAAGATCAGATGTGAAAGATGAGCACCGCCGTGGAAGATCAATTTCTGTGACCACTCCGGCAAACAATGATTCTGTCCATGATATGATTTTAGAAAACCGATGTATAGGGATTAAGAATACTGCAGAAGCATTGCACATTTGCTATGGACGTGTGTGTGTCACATCATTCATCACAACTTGGGTATGAGAAAGCTTTCGGCCAAATGGATTCCAAGATGCTTGAACGTTGATCAGAAGCGCGTTCGGTAGGAAATCTGCCGCCGTTTTGCAGAAAATTCCTCAAACTTTTTGGATCGGCTTGATATTATGGACGAAACATGAATCCATCACTATAACCCAGAGACTAAAGAGCAATCCAAACGGTGGAAGTATGTTGATTCTCCACGGCCCAAAAGATTCCGTGTTCAAAAATCGGCTGTCAAGATTCTTGCTTCAGTTTTCTGAGACAAATATGGGATAATTCTGATAGATTATTTGGAACGGAGTAGAACTATCACGGGAGCATATTATACTGAGTTGCTAACTAAATTACGTAAGAAAATTGTAGAAAAACGCCGCGGATAACTTGCCAGAGGTGTGTTTTTCTGCAAGACAACGCTCCTGCTCACAAGTCGTTGATTGCACTGCAAAAAATTGATGAAATTGGTTGACCACCCGCCCTATTCTCCGGATTTAGCACCGTCAGACTGTTATTTGTTCCCAAAACTCAAAAAACATTTAAAAGGTAAAAGATTTTCGACAAATGACGAAGTAATATGTGCCGTTGAGGAGTGGTTTGCAGACCAAGACAAATATTTTTTTAAATGGCTTAGAATTACTTTATGCCCGTTCTGCTAGTAAATGTAAAGGAAATTATGTTGAATAAATAAAATTTTGTTTTGAAATATTGTGGCGATTTATATGGTAGGCTAAGTACTTATCAATACCCCCTCGTATAATAGCTGTGGCTCAAGAGTTATACTATCCAAGCAAGAAAAAAACTGCCACCGAAACTTTCAGTGATGTAAGTTCCAGTAAAATTAACATTTATTATTGTTAGAAAAGGAAATGTTATTACATCGATTTTCATGGTTTACATGCGACCCGAATAATCCACATAAAAATTTTCCCACGGGTTAACTGACCAGTCAGAGATATGTAAGATATGCCACTTCGGAATCATCATGCTTGTCAAAGGAAAATATTATCAGTAAACACTATCAAAACGCAAACTTTCGAACTCAAAGAAGGCTAATTGCTTCTTGCCTTACATCTTTGAAATCCATATTTATATTTGAAAAATAATAATAATCACAATATCAGTGTTATTTATTTGAGCTTTATACATATTTTGCAACATTTTGCATGTCATTTTCAAAAGCAATAATTAATATTGTAAACGTATGTATATAGTTAGGGAAACAGCACACTGGATTTTGATTTCAAGCTTGATTCTGGTCTTCTACCTATTTCATAACTTCCAATAGCAAGGAATTTATGAACTCAATTTGCTCATTCATAAAGGTGTATTTGTTGAAGTGTGTTTGTAAATTTGAAAGGCCTAAAGTATATCCAATTTACGTTTATAATCACAGAAGTGTAAAAATGTTATTATAATATTTGATGTCAATACATAATTGTGTTCTAATAAGTGTTTAGCGTAGTTAGATTCTTCTGGGTGTTTGTATTTGTATGAGCGTATTTGTTCTTTGTATCTGGTATTAAATATTCCAATTGTTTTACCTGCGTATAGGTACATAATTACATTGCGAGCAGTTTAATTTGTAAATACCTGATTTTAGAAAATCGTTAGTTCTATCTTTTGCATTGAATAAGGTTTTGGGAATGTTTTCTGATGTTTTATAAATTACTTTATTTTCGCCGATATATCACCGAAATATTGATTTGAAATATATTGAATATAGTCAGAGTGGTCGTTTGAATATATTTTATAATTGCTAATTTATAATCTTTCTTTTTGGTTAGTGTGCCAGTCCATTTGGTGTTGTAGCCATTACTGTGTGAAATTTATTTAATAATCAAAATTTCTTTGATGTAATCATCGTTATTTAAAGAAACTGTTGGAGCTCTATGTATCAAGGACCTGTAGGTTGTTAATTTCTGTGTGTTATGGTCATATGAGTGTTGTGATATCTGTATATCGCTAGTGGCATAACTGTTCAAGAAGGAAATTAAATTTTTTTTGTTACAAGTCCATAATGAATGTTGCTGAGATCTGAAAACACACTTACTACTGATGATGTTAATGCCATCGGCTAGCTGAAAAAACTGAAGAGGCTATACTCAAATAAATTTCGCCCACGAATAAAATACACTTTTAATTATTAAGACCTGATATACATTTCACCAAAGAAGACTATATTATATAGACATCACCAACAGATGAACAACAAGAGATTATAAGAAATAAAACCGATTTTAAATTTATTTATAAACTCTTTACAAATAGCATTTAATAAACAAACCAGATAGCTAACAAATAAACCAAATTGCTATATACGACTGCTGAAAAATAAGGAAATTAGTGCACAGTTTCGTAAAAGTTTGTACAATACTTGCAATCAAACAAACTTACTGGTATATCATATAACCATCGAAAGTAAATGACGCATACAATAAAAAAATACCCAATGGGTAGTATTACAACTAAAACAAGAAAAAAGAAGCAATAACAGGTAACAGAGAAAAAACTCGAATTACTAAAAAAAGTAGGAGAATGAAAATCGATGCAGAAATCAACAAAAATATCTACAACAGCTATGTGGAAGGATTACCTCGTGAACAAAAATGATAAACGGTAGAAGGACGGAGGACCTGTAACGGAAATATGATACATTTAATGTGTATAAAAATCAATAATTGGAAGCTACCGCAAAAAACATGAGAATGTATTAAACAATTCCGAATCGGATCAAACAACCAAGTCAAAAGAACAAAAAAAAAAGAATAAGAAGATACATCACAGACCTTCCCGGTGATATTAGAAATGAAGATATTAAGAATAAATCAGCAGTATACTATAAATAGGAGTAAAATACATTCTAAAATAAGACAAAATTAGCCACTTTCCCAGATCCGACTAAATTCCAATGGGATTGTTAAAGTTACCGAATAAAGATAATATTGAAAATTTATATATCATACCTAATAAATAAAAATGAAATTTGTGAAACAAGAGAATACCAAAACCTGGGTTACAACCAACCTTTATCCCGTTACTCAAGAACAACAATCCAAAGAAATGTAAGTATTTCAGACTTCTAAGCCTTATAAGTTACACTTTAGAAATGCTACTAAGAATAATACAAACCGAAGAAATATTAAGTAATGCACAGATAGGATTCAGATAGGTACAACATAATCTAAACATTATCATATTTATTAACTTTAACGTAAGTAGACTAAATATCTGCGAACAAATGTTCATATGAACTTTTTTATTGTCATTTGGTAGAACTTAATCTGACTGTAATCCACATGGAAATTGAATTATCTGGAAAACTATTGGTTTTATCAAGTTTTAACAAGAGTAGCAGCCACGCGTTGGATGTAGTAGTCTGAACGGTTTCCGGTTCGAATCACTTCAGAAGTCGGAAATTTTTCTAATTTCCTGGGTGGTCGGTACTGCGTCCCGGCCTCCATTTTCCATTGGGGATTAAATTCATGGCATTCCTCGTGTTACGGTCGCATTAGAGGAGTAACAAGACCATCAACAGAAACATACACACGCCAGGCAAGTCAAGTACGTTTTCGCACAAACACGGTGAACCGCAGAGTCGGGCCCTGTAATGCATAGCACAAACTAGCATAGCTTTGCGTCACACCGCCTCGACACTGCGCAACCGGTACAAACAAGGATCACGATTATGAAATTAAAATTAAATGAAACAAGATGACGTGTTTTGGGTATTTTTGCATGCTGAATAAGATAATAAAAATGTATAAGATATTTTTGGAAACAGCACGCAATCCTCATACTTGAGACGCCTTTGGTGCATTTAGTAAACGAAACTGTAAGCTCTGATCTGCAATCGTGATGGGTAATGTATGTACATAAAATGTCAAAGCTTCGTTCAACTACTACAATAAACATTCACAGAAAAGTGATCAGACAAGTCTCACTTTAGAAGGCACTACCTATATTTATATACTCTTATCTTGTTTTGGTGTGGAGAACACGCTCTAAAGTTTGGACAAGTATTTTAGTTACACCATGAATATGATTAAATTTCTGGATTGACACCACTAAGTTTTCGTTATTATTTTCAATTCTAAACTAGTATCTGAATATAAATTTGTTTGCAATATATATTTAAAATATATCGCAATTATGTCACGCTTACGAGAGCAGTTCCTCATTTATTGCAAATCACTCATTCACAGCAGCCATCACCCCTGCATCGTCCGAAAAATGAGTTCCCCGAAGATGTTCTTTTTGTTTGTGGTGCAGGTGAAAGCCACTGGGGGCCAGATCAGGCGAATATGAGGATTGCTCTAACATTTCAAATCCAGCATTGTGGATAGCAGCCATAGAGGCATAGCTCCTGTGAGCGGAAGCGTTGTCGTGGTGGAACAGAACGTCGCGCTTCTACTTTCCACGCCTTCTTTGCTTTATAGCCTCACAAACTTTTGGTATGAGTTTTGCGTAATAGTCTCTCGCTATTGTGTAACCACGTCGTAAATATAAATAAAAAATATAATCAACAACGACAACTCCCTCAAAATCCCAAAACACAGTTGCCATTATTTTTCCGGCTAATGAATTCACATGGAACTTTCGTGGGGATGGGGAACTACGATGCCGCCGTTCCATATTCTGCCATTTTGACTCTGAATAAAAGTGATGAACCCACGTTTCATCTACAGTGACACATCTTTCCAAAAACTCGTCCAAATCCGGGTCAATTAATCTCAAATTACTCGAAGCAGTGAGAAACCTCGTCCGCTTCTGATCTGGTGACAACATTTTCGGAATCCGTCTTGCGTAGATTTTTTGCGGACCCAATCCCTTGTGCAAAATTTTCTCAACCCTTCCAACGGAAAAACCACATGTATCAGCAATATATTTGACCGTAATTCTCCAATCATTGGGTACCATATCATGGACCAAATCAATAGTTTCTTGATCGACAACAGTTTTTGGTGGTCCAGGACCTGGTGCATGTTAATAAGACTTTCCTCCTAATTAAAAATCCTGGCAGCAATTCTTAATTACTCCACATGACAGGGTAATATCACCCAACATTTCGGATGTGTCATTATAAGTTTTCTGTGGTGATAAACCCTTCTTAAAAAGGTATTACAGCCCTTGCCTCAAATTGTCCATTTCACAAAATCAGCAGCACTACAGTAATATTAAATGTACAACTGTTATGAACAAGAAGATAGGCACCTACAACTTGGCATATATGAACGTCAATAACTGACGTCTAGGATAAAATTATTCATTTCTTGGTCAATGCCTTCTATGTTAGGATTAATAATTGGTGAACCATCCTCGTATATTGAACCGACACAAACACTCTGTTTAGAGAGCACCGATAATCAAATTCGTTGTCTTTGAAGAAATAGAAGCAATTGTACTTAGCTAAAGGTTTTGATAATGTACTTGAAATAAATATATGTATAAAACTTCGTTCCTTAATAGAAGGAACTCGACGGTATTATTATAGCAATATTATTAGACGTATTACTTATATGAGACGACTTAGTACACTACAAACAACCTAGCATCACATTTTTCACTTATCGTTTTTATTAATAAAATATTAGGAATTGAGTAGATGAGTAGACTATATACGAGTATGTTTAATAGTATCTATTGCTGGAATAAATAATTCTAATTACCATTGTAATACTATATTATAGATTAACTTACCGAGTATACGCGTTCTTAAAATGGTTTTCATCATGCCGAATTTAGTAGCAGCACCATATCAATCCAGTAGCGACGATAGTGATACATCGTTGCCGAAACTTCCTCATTTGTGGTGTCTAAAACAACAGAATTTGTTCATGATAAAGACACCTTTATATCAATATTTAAATCAGCGTGCTACTGATAGCAAATTATATTATCATTATATTAGTCGCCTGCCTCGCTAGGTAGAGGTACTCAAGACATGTTCCGCACCCTATGGGTTACCGAGTAGTTAGACGTGTTTAGCTATTATATATTGAGTTAACACAATTGCGAACTGAACCATGCATTCAACGATTTTGATTACTTTATGTTCAACGTGGAAAACTTTTTCTAGAGTCGCTTTCTGTTTGTTAACAAACATAATTATGTATATACCATGTGTGTGTGTTCAACACGTTCGCAAGAAATTTGGATAAAGAAACAGGAAAGATATTTTACTAAATTTAGTTTAGTGAAACGTTTTGGGCTGGTTTGTAAGTACATCTACAGTATTATAAATCGTATACAGGTAAATATAAGCAAAACAACAAAAAATAGCATCATAAAATGATAAAAATACATCTATGTAAATTGTTGTATGAGGCCCTAATTGCAGAGCAAGTTACTTTTATATAAAACTATGATAAAACCAATATGGACGTACGGAATTCAACTCTGGGGTACCGCCAAAATATCTTATCCTACAGTTAATGAAGAAATACAACGGTTTAGGCGCGTTATCAAGACCGTATTAATGGTCACCCAAACACTTTAGTTGAGTGCCTATTAGAAAGAGATGACGAAGTTCAACATCAATTAAAACGATTTAAATCTCTTGACCTCATAAACAGATTTGAATGATAATGTAATGAAGTGTTGTACTAGTTTTATATAGTCTGATTTTGTTAATCTAGTTTTAAGTTTAATATAGGTGAATCATCACTGGATGCTTAACCTCCATGCCTGTCATCTACTTACGATTGTTAAACCAACTACAGAATGTCTATTTGTGACAAATTGTCTTGTAAATAAAATAAATAAAAAAGGCCCTTATTGTTTGGTGGTTCCTACATGCCGGCCAGAAAGTTGAATCATTATTGACACTTTTAAATGTCAATATAAATTAAACCAGTTGAACCTAAAAAGTAGGGTACCTTCAGTGTTTATCACATATGTCGAACGTTTATAGATTATAGACAAGTTGTCATGGACTGTCATTAAGAATTAATGATCCATGTTAGATTGCGATTGTCTATATGTTTTGATTGTCAAATTAATTGATTATGTGTCACAACTTAACTTTAACACAGGTAATCAGTTTAACGTGTAAAGATTTTAAAAAGAAATATGACTATTTACACTGATACAATTCTTTCGTAAACACAATGTGCGAGCTCCAACACATTTATTTACCAAATAATTAAATAATTCAACAGAATCATTAGTTAACGTAGTGGAAATCATTCAGGAAGTGAACAAGTGAAAATATGGAAATCTTGGCCCCGAGTTTTGTCCATTTCCTTGACTATCTTGTAAAGTATTAGTTATATGTACTACTTTTTATTCAGAATTAAAAGTCTTTAAAAAACATTTTTCCACTTCCGAAACACAAGCAAGAAATAAATAAAATAAAAAATATAGAGTAGCCTAGTAGATTTATAGTTTATAGATGTGTATATAGGTACACAATGTTACATTTCAACATTATAGCAAAGAGTGCCAGAGCGTTATTAAATTAATAGTTACAGCTGCTATTGAATTTGTAATCATACCATGCTACAACACATCGTATCATTTACACATGGACGAACATTAATTATTTATATTGAAACATGGCGAATTGCACTGTAACTTTCCCATCCATACAATATTTTTCTCAGCGTGTATTATGGGTTATTAAAATTTATATTTATGTTTCTATTTTCAGTATTAGCGGCACTGCATCGAATAAAACAAACAGAAACAATAGACTTGAACCTTCGTAAAAATCTGATTTCATGCCTATAACCAAAGTATAAAAAGTTTGTAAAAAAGACACTCTCCAATAATGATTATTTGAAATACCTAACAATCTATTAAAGGATAAGTATAGTGGCCAAGCTTTAAAATACAAATCTTGAAGTTAAGTCAACCGTGCTGACTGCCACCGTGCACTGTCAACAGTTTGAATTTACAAATTCTGACTAATACAGAGAGTTCTTCAGAATATCCCGTGTACAAGTTCTAAAAATATAGCACTTGGCCTAAAACTAAAAATAATTATAAGTATCCAGTATCTTTACTGTGATCACCGACTTTCGCTGTATTTTTCTTCTTATTGATATATAAAAAATAGACTTTATATGTACATAAAAGCGCATTATTCAACACTAAACACAAGTATTTTGTTCCTGTTTGACGGGAAATTACTCGTTCTTGGTTATATCAAACATAACACATTGTATGTTTTTAAATTATCATCTGGTGTTTCTGCAACTTAATAGTAGTACTGCATTTTAAGAATGCCCTATGTAAACTAACCGGCAAAAAACAGGCCACTGCAAGAAATTTTAAAATCCGAATATTTATTTACTTAAGAAGGCATGAAAAGCCAGATAACTATTAATCCAAGCTTTAGTTTGTTGATACGGGCGTCGCAAAACCAAACCACTGCATAAGTGTATTGTTGAAATTGATAAACTCTCAAATACACATATTCAACGAATTGCAGCATTCGTGTATAACATCACATTTTACTGTAGCTTTAAACATTCGAAAATTGTATTGGTTGGGTGCAAAGCTGCTTGCTATTGTACACCGTATATTTTTAGTGTAAAATAAGTAACTAACGCCACCAGAAATGGGTATATTGTGGTTCTAATTGAAGAGGACCATAACCAACCTAATGTAGCCCATCATTTAGAAATACCATACAAAACCGACTAGAATGCATGGAATCACGTTACAGGGACTGGAGAATGATACGTTAGGAGAAGATCGACAATGGCAAGAGATGATCAATTTATCAGCCCTAATGTTCTGCAAAATCGAAGAACACCGGCTATTGCAACCCAAAATCGTTTGAAAGCTGTACGTTGTGTATCAGGAAGTAGACAGACTATACGCTGCATATTAGTAGAAAGTGCAGGCCAGCAGTTGAACAATGGTTGCTGCTAAGGCACCGTGGTGCTTGTATCAATTTTTTCAGACAATACGTGCCTTTGCAACCAAAACTGTATCTGAACGAGTTCCGTTTCATGGAGGTTAAGCTATGGTGTGGGTTGCGATATATTCCGGGACTTGTACAGACTTTATCCGTAGAATATGGGGCTTTAACTACTCACAGGTACATCGAAGAAATTCTCTAACAAGCAGTTATTTGTTGTGCACCTTTTATTGAGATGCATCATAAAGTTAGACGACATGTTACTGATTACCAGGATACAGATAATATCCAGCGTATGGATTAACTGGTAAGCAATCCGGATTTTATTCTTCCAGAACATCTTTCGGATTATCTTCAGAGGCGCTTCAACGACCGTCCTAACGCCCCATAAACGTTTCAGGGATTGTGTGTTGCTGTACAAGAAGAATTTAACAATATTCCTCAAGCAAGCATAATTAGCTTGATTCAGTCGATGACCCGACGACTGCAAGCCAACACCACTGCCCTAGCATGTCCTAATCGGTGTTAAGTAACTCATTGCGAATATGTTTCCCTACTTTATTGCAGATTTACATTTGCCACCGATATATTAATTATTGCACCATATCTTATTATTTATTTTGTAATTGTGCCCTAGTGAGAAGATATTTTAAACTGTTCTGTTTCAAAATGTTGTTAGTATTTTCAGAAAAATAGTTGTTATCGTTTAATCCGTTTCATAGTCGACTTTTATTAAATTTTATTCAGGCACTAACACATTGTACTTTCTATGGACTCGCACTATGCGATACTCATAACCGCATACCAAGAAACCCGTCGTTGTTAGTATTCAAAAGAGCATTAAAAGCAGTGATAGAACAATTAAATAAACAGTTGCTAAAGATTAGATTGAATGGACTTCATCAAAACAATAATTATGTTTAACAATCTTTACAAAACCATAAAGAAATTAAGGATAAATCATAGAAAAAGTAGTATACCCCAACGACAATCTAAAAATTAGAAAAGACATTCTAAAGACTGAAATGGACAGAAGAATTTAATTGAGATAGGCGGGAGCAGTGGAATAATGCTCCGTGTGCAGCAGTATTTTCAATACTACTGACGGAAGGATTACAGATACATATGTATAGAAAACCGCGTATTGCGCGCTTCCAAAAGTACAGAAAGTTAATAATTACATAAAATTTAACAACGGTCTACTTTGAAACAGAGTAGACTAAAGCAATTGTTTTCATCTGATCCTCCTAAATTAGTTAATTGACAAGTAAGTAGAAACAAGCTGGTATCCATGTTTAACTATACAATTGTTAGTAGTTATGGAAAACCTTACACAAAGCTTCGCCGTAACCCACGGGTGTATTTACATAAATCTAGTAGACATTCACGTATTAAAGTAGGTGTTCGCTTAGTAAATTATTTGTGGATAATTAAAGCATAAAATCTAGTCGTTATTAAATCTTACTATATTATATTTAAATTTTTACGTTGTGGTTAAAAAGTGAATAATAATAATATAATAATATACATTGCTGTGTTACGTAAATTTGGATTTAGATAATGTATTAGAAAATTAAACTATCAAGATAACTTAAAGCTATTAAGCTTAAAGCTATTGTATGCGTTAAACCTGAAAAATAAGTTGTTGAAACCAAGTAAAGGTCACATTCAATTAGTGTTTGTCATTTCCGTTGATTTTGTTTAGGTTGATCTGGTGCCTAGCCTTTGATTTTTCTGTTTCATGATGCTTGTTCGTTATCCTAATAATTGTATGAAGGAAATTGAGAGAGTAAATAAATTTGACTTTGAGTTTTTCACCTGAAAAACAATAAAATATGACATTTGTATATTATGTTCGACAACTGTCAACTAACATGTAATTGTGGAGGAAAACGACCTTTCAATTGTATGTATCTTGTGAGTAATAGTTGGATATAGGCGTAAACAACATTTTAATATGATGTTGATAATCATTAATTGCAATATTATTAATTTAAGGTATTTATGTTCAAAATAAAAATGAACTTTGTTATAAAAAATAATTGATAGGCCGCGTGAGGTGTTAAAACATACCTTTTTAAATAAAGAATGTAGCTATAGTTTCAGTTGTGACGTAAAAGATATTTTCAAAAAGTTATTTAATTATTTAATATTTTGTTGATTAGTTTTAATTTCGTTCTACTTTCCCATTGGTTGAAGAAGTCACATGTTTTTTGTAAAATATACTCATTTTGTTTGTATTGTGATGTTGCTACGGTAACTTGTTGGAAAAAGTGAGGACTGATGAAAAAACAACAAAGAATTACCATGTGAAATTCAACGTGACCAGACGTTCGCCTGGCGAGTCGGTTAAAAATTGTAATTTCGTGTTTTTAATGTATCCCGATTGAATAAAATGTGCTATTCAGTGTTACGGTTCAAATCGGCGATATTTGTTACATATCTGGGCGAAGATGGAATAAAATTCAGTAGATTAGCCGAAAATCAAGGATTTGGGTTAGCGTCAGTAGATTTCAATTATTTATTGACATGTTCTTGTTCGTATTTGCGTTGACGTTTAAGTCGTAAAAAAAATTCAAGGTTAAGAATCAACGACAAGTTGGACAGAAGATTTAATTCTTATTAATTAGTTAGGAGATGTTCGCATCATATTCTGGAACTGCAACTGGAATAGCAATCATTTTAATTTAAAATAAATAAACACAAATAAGTGACGTCCATTCAGCAACAATTTGTAAATCAAGCAAGTTTGGGGTTAGCAACTTTAAAGAAAATATGAAGGTGCAATACATTTCTGAGTTTTATGGTATATTTGAACATCTGAAGTAATAATCTGTAAATATTATTGGGGTTACTCACCGTATGAAACGATTTTACGAATATGAAGATACTCAATCCACAGTTTTCCTGCGAGGAACTTAGAATAAAGCAACGAGTGTTGAACTTTGATGTTTAAGAACAACAGGACGCAGGTGTACCATCCTAATATCTGCTAATGAATTTACCAACACCAGAAGAAAATAAGCAAGCGCTTCTCTGTGACATGGTAGGTCCGTTAGAAAGTGCTTTGTCAGAATGCAACTTACTATTTACTTCATGTGAAGTTGTCATTTCATTGTTAAAATTGTTTAACGTTTTATAAGAAAAAAACATAGCCAATTCGATAAGTTTTCATTCTTTTTGTTGCATCCGTATTTTATAAGTTCATGTTTATTACCTTGTATCCTTGGCTTTGATCAATTAAGCAGCTCAGCAGAATATTAAGGCTATACAGCAGTAACCAAAACAGTAACAAAAATTTTATCTTATAAACTCTGAGATAAGAGGTCTTTTAAAGTTTATGCTTCAAGTGTGCCCTTGTGTTGTTTCATCAGCCCTCACTTTTTCAACAAGTATCTATAGCAGCATCACAATACAAACAAAAAGAAGTACATTTTACAAAAAACATGTGACATCTTCAACCAATGGGAAAGCAGAACACTAATCAAAAAAATCTCAAATATTTAAATAACTTTTTGAAATATCTTTTACATCAAATCTGAAATTATAGCCACATTCCTTATTTAAAAAGGAATATTTTGACACCTCACACGGCTTATCAATTATTTTGTATAACAAAGCTTATATTTATTTTATACGTAAATCACCTTCAATTAATAATATTACAATTAATAATTATGAAAATAATATTAAAATGTTTTTCATGCCTATAGTCAACTATTACTCCCAAAAAGCACACAAATTAAAGTTCCATTTTCCTCCAAAATTACATGTTAGTTGATAGTTGTCGAATATAATACGCAAATCTCATATTATATTGTTTTCCAGGTGAAAAACTCACATTTGATTACTACCTCAAATACCTTCATACAATTATTAGGACAACGCAGAAGCAACATGAAACAGAAAAATCGAAGGCTAGGCACCAGATCAACCTAAACAAATCAACGGAGATGATAAACAGAAATTAAATATGACCTTAACTTGGTTTTAATAACTTATTTTTTCAGGTTTAAAGCATAAAATAGCTTTAAGGTATCTTGATAAGTTAGGTTTCTAATAGATTATCTAAATCCAAGTTCATATAACACAACAATATATACTATTTTACATTTTTTATACACCTTCATAGCATTTTATTCCAATGATTTTCCTGTACCATCTTTTTGCTTTCGAGAGAGTGGGGTTACTTTCTCTTTTATGACTGTTGCATGCGTATAAAGTATTGCATACAAACGTAGGGGTCCTACTGTTTAATACACATTCCAAACCGCGAGAAGTATCTACACTTCAACAGAGAACATGCTCTTGGCAGAAATACCTCCATGGATTGCCATTGCCTTCCGAAGAGAAACAGCTAACTATAGATTTGATGTGTTTCTAGACCTAGGGTTGAACCCAAATCATTCAGCGCGGCAGTCCAATTCACTAACTGTTGCACCATAGACGCAGCTACTTTTATGATACTTTTGTGTTGGGTAGTACCAGAGTAATTGTTTCCGGTTTTGAAATGTTGAGATTTTGATTCAATAGTCATTTCTCGTAAACAATTCATTAACCTACTCTATCATTATAAAGTTTCTTTAAAGTCGCTTCTAATAGAAAACGACAGTAATTGTATGCAGCATTGGTTGAATTAGAGATGTTGGTAACAAGTAATTTTTAAAAAAATCAATTTCTGATTAAATTTACTTCCAAACACGCAATTATTTGATTTTGGCGCAACGGATTACTAGCAAAATTTGTTCGGGATCAAATGATGAAATTGGCTTTGAAGCTTTTTGCTGAAAAGTCAGCGTTGCGGTTAATCGTTATCCGGATAAGCGGATTTCTACTATATTAAATAAATTTCGGAACATTTAGTTATATTTCTAACAATTACAATCAAATCCGTATATTCGAATGTGCAGTGGTATATCACTTAATGTTTACTTCAACTCGGTAAACATTTAATAAATATTCTTAAATTTATATATATATATATATATATATATATTGCCATGATTTTACTGACACCTTAATTAATAAATACCATAAACATTACGTTTGTAAACTAATTATACTAATTTTACTACTTAAAAAGTTGTTGAATCGAAGTTACAGCAGATTATTTGCTTGTTAATTCATTTCCGATGTGGTATGTTAGCATCGTAATTTCTATATGTGGAGACATCCTAGTACAGGTGGAGTTTTTCTTTAGTATGTTTTCGTAATACAGGTATTATGTGTCGTTGATAAGATTGGTACAGGCAGATTCTGAAATTATTATGTAAATTTTAAAATTCATATAAAGTTATCATTTGAACAAGGTTAAAATGTTTATTTGAATATTTAAACGAGTTTGTAATGCAACGATAATTGTTCTTATGATTAATTTGATATTAAAGCAAGCTTTGTAATGTATTATGCAACTAGATTTGTTTGAAATTCAAATAGAAATTGAAATTTATTAAATTTGTAAAGTTTAAGGTTATAATTTTGGACCGACTTCAATAGAAAGGTCATTTAGTAATTGAAATTCTAATTAAAGGAACTTTATTAATGTGGAGGAATATGATTCCAATGTTTATTTATTGTTAAATAAATATTATAAAAAAATTTAAGTAGGTAATTATACGAGGTTTCTTATTACACAACTAAATTATGTCATGTGAGATGTCAAAACGTAGGAAAAATGATCAGCTATGTGATTGTGTACTTAGATTTAACTTTTGAATTTCCATAAGAAAATTATTTATATAATTAATATTGTAATTTAGAATTGTCATTAATGTACTTTTTTGTGATTGGTCAGTTTTAAAATAGTTGAGAATAATGATGAATTATTATTGGTTTAAATTTAAAAACAAAATGCTAAGAGATTGAAAAATTTTGTAAACAAGAACAGACGTAAAAATTTTACTCCAAAAATTGTAATTAAAAGTGTTCGTAATAAAGAAATTTATACCCATTATAAATAAAAAAGTGCTTCATTGTGTTCCACCATAAAAATATTGTGCTTCAGAACCTAATCTTTGGTCATATATGGAGTTTGTAGAATAAAAGCTGTGGCAGATTCATTTGAGGCATTCCTCTGCTGGCAAAGTACACAAAAGGATCTTCAAGTGGTGAATCTTCGTGGTTTGATGTTCATTATGACGTTATGTAAGAACACTATAAGCAAAAACAAAGCATATTAACCTTTACTAAGATTGGTACAATTCATTTGTGAACATTCACTTACTTGTGTGACATTTTATGTATCTTCGAGAACCACTACTTAACAAAATAGATAAAAGAAATCATATGACAAGAAA
>JABXWE010042367.1:0-12492 GCA_014611495.1 Limonius californicus | reverse complement strand
AAACAATATCAGTCCTCAAAGAATACAATATAAAACGTCATCATGAGACTATACATTCTCCGAATTACTCCACATTTACAGAAAGCCTACGGTTGGAAAAATATGAATCTTTGAAACGCGGGTTGAAATCTCAACAATTGTTGTTTAAGAAAGTAAATGCCGAAGAAGAAGCAGCAACTCGTGCTAGTTTCCGCGTGGCTCATTCAACAACGAAACATGGGAAACCATTTACTGACGGCGAATTAATTAAGGATTGCATGATTGTAACAGCAGGAGAAATGTGTCCAGAAAGAGCTAATTTATTTAAAAATATCAGTTTGTCAGCAACTACTGTGGCTCGAAGAATAGATGATACTGCAGAAAATATTGTTTGACGAAAATCGACACTTGATTCTCTTTGGCCCTGGATGAGACAACAGATGTTTCAGATACTGCTCAGGTGTTACTTTTTATTCGAGGAATAGATAAAAATTATGAAGTGTATGAAGAGCTTCTTGCCGTTCATAGCATTCACGGTACGACCACTGGAGAAGATATTTTTAAAGGAGTTGAAAATGCTGTCCAGAAAAACAATCTTCAATGAAAATCTTGAAGTGTATCACTACTGATGGTGGCAAAAACATGTGTCGAAAAAAGGCGTCGTTGCTCTCGTATCAAAGGCCATAGGAAATGACGGTGGTTCAAAAGCATTAATCGCACATAACATCAATTATCAACATTCTTTATGCGGAAAATGCTTGAATATATCAGAAGTTTTAAAGCCAGTCATGTCAGTTGTCAATTATAACAGATCACATGCGCTCAATCATCGTCAATTCCGCGAGTTTATTGAACAGAGTGGAGAAAATGACTTACTATATTATACTGCAGTACGCTGGCTTAGCTGCGGAAAAGTTCTAACCCGATTTGTTGAGCTCCGAGCAAATTTTCATAAATGAAAGGATTCGTCCTATGAGTTACAAAACAATGAGTACTTATGGAAACTATCATTTTATACAAATTTAACTAAACTTATGACTGAGCTTAATTTAAAACTATGAGGAGAAAACCAGCTTCTGTCTGATTTATACACTCATATTAAGTCCTTTCGGCAAAAAAAATGTTTGTTTCAATCTCAATTGAGCAAAAAAATGTTTCACGCATTTTAGTACTTGCCAACATTCAGTCAGAAAACTGAGACTCCATTTCCGGTAGATCTCGCAATTGAAGCTTTGGGTGCTTCAAAAATAAATTTTGAGTCTCGGTTTTCAGATTTTGAAGCAATTGCAAACGATATCAAGATTTTTCAAAACCCTTTTAACACCGATATAGAACCCCTTGCCTCAGAACTTCAAATGGAAATGATTGATTTGCAGTGTAGCGATATGTTTAAAGAAAAATATTTAAAGCCATCATTGCTGAAATTTTATAAGAGTCTTCCACTCACACAGTTTGATGAGTTGCATAAATTTGCTCGTGGCTTTTTGTTTCGCTTTCGGCATTACTTATCTGTGGGAAAAAACATTCTCCAAAATGAAATATACAAAAAATATGTACATATCCAAATTAACCGATGAGCATTTGAAGTCGCTGCTGATAATTTCCACTAGTAAACTTGATCAACAACTTCAAACAATTGTCAGTGGAAAGTTACAGTTTACAGCACATAAACTAGCATATAAATTATACTTTAATATAAATAAAGCAATTTGTCACAAACATGATTCGAACACACTTAGCCAATCTACACCCACGGCTTGGATTATTTAACATAATACACACATCGAAATGTGTCACATAGTCTGAAAATTTTTCAGTACACTGCATGTACTGTATTTTATTTCCATTTACTCTACATACAGAAAACAACCTATAATATAATAATAAACATAAAATTGCGTGTAAAGTGTAACTGCCTATTTTTAGTACCTGTCTTAGATCTTTAAGCTTATGGCTCGTGAGTCTTTCTAGATATAGTTGCAATACAAATTTCGTACTATAGTTGGAGAACTGTGAGAAGTAATTGATGGCTCACCGAAATCTGACCGGCAAGCTGCAGCCAGCTAATGAGCAGTAGCCTAGGTTTTGTTGGAAAGCTCCCGATATACAAATTACCACATTTAAAATATTAAAGACAAACTAGCAGGAAGGTTTAAATATTACCTTTTTCTCTATTTAATGCAAAAATTCACACTACGGAACAAGAACCGTACCGCGAGACTAGGTAATAGCAACGGCTAGGTTAGAGCAGAAATTCTACGTGCAATGCCGCTGAATTTTAACTTATCCTAAAACTGGGTTATGTGCATTGTGTACTTCTTACGGTCGTCTAACTATAATCTACCTGTCATCCCTTAAAAAGCGCCATCAACTCCTAATATTAAAATCACCTTCAAGAAGTATGGATTCGTTTATTTTGAATGTACTTGGCACACCCTAAAAACTTAACCGGAACCAATCCACCATCATGCGCTGCTATCCGGCACGGACTAGAGATGGTCAGGAACGTCGCAGAAGAGGAACCGGGTGGCGAAGAAGAACAAATGAGGTGCAGGACCGCCATCTTCGACTTATGGCAACAAGAGACCGATTCACCAGTAACAGATCAATTGCCGATCAATGTTTAGTTAACGAAGGTCGTCCTGTAACCCTTCGCACGGTTTGTCGCAGAATCAGAGCTTTCGGCTTGCAATCCTATCGGCCACATCTTGTGTTACCACTCACGGCTCAACACCGACAGCAACGTTTAGAGTAGTGCAGGTTGCGACTGCACTGGAACCTAGAGTGGCATAGGGTGGTGTTCAGTGATGAATCCTCATTCTGTTTGGGGATGCATGAACACGCGGGGAACGTCGCAATGTTAAATTTTCTGCTGCGAGACATGTACACCAAACCGTGGGGATTATGGTATGGAGTGCTATAACTTATGGGAGTAGGTCCCGTTTGTTATTCATCCGAGGCAATATGAACACCCAGGCATATGTGGATGAGGTGGTAGAACCCCATATTCTTCCATTTCTTCAGCAGCTGGAAGACCCATTTTTCTAGCAGGATAAGGCCCCATATTGCAAGACGTTCTATGGACCGATTTGCAAAGGATTATGTCAATCTCTTGCCATGGCCTCCCCGATCTCCCGATCAGCTCGAATTACAGGTTGCTTGGGACACAATACCTCAAGAGGAAATCGACCATCTGCTAGAATCGATGCCACGAAGAGTGTGGGAGTGTGGAACCAATACGGGGGACCAACCCATTATTAATAAAAATTATTTTTATATTTTGTTCTTTTTCTTTAACATTTTAATCAATTGCTACCTTTTAGTAGTTAAACGTTTCTGCCAAGTTTGGTCAAAACATTCCTACCGCTTCTTGGTGTTGCGATTTCCATGTCACTGAGTATACTTAGGACATGAACTAAAAATCGGCAGAGACAATCAAACCTGTAAATTACAACGAAGAATTGGCCTTGCATGGGCAGCATTTGGAAAATTGAAATATGTTTTCAAAAGTGACAGCCTTATATATTTAAAACGCAAAGATTTCGACCAATGTGTTCTGTCTGTTCTGGCGTATGATGCGGAAACATTAACATTAACAGAATGCTCAGCTTATAAACGAATGGTGGCTCAAAGGCCCACGGAAAGAGCAATGCTTGGGGTGAAGTTGAGCGACAGACTAACAAACGTTTATATCCGACAGAAAACAGGGGTTTGTTATATACTAAAACGAATAAAACGGCGAAGTGGAAATGGGCAGGGCATATAGCCAGATCCAAGGATGGTAGGTGTGCTAAGAAAATTTTAGAATGAAACCACGTGAAGATAGAAGAAGTAGAGGTAGGCCACCAACCAGATGGTCGAACGATATAAAGCGGATTACAAATAACTGGTTAGATTAGCTCAAGACCGGACTAAATGGCAGCAATTAGGGGAGGCCTATATTCAGTAGTGGACACAGAAAATGGCCGATTGATGATGATTATAGAAACATAAAAATTGCTAATTTCTCGTTGTTTTCAGTCTATTGTTTAAAATTCTGTAAAAACCATCATCTCACAGCGTATTTATCATTTTTTAAACCTAGTTTACAAAGTGTTGAGCGTAGTCCACGGATTCAGCTAGATAATAAATAAATAATCAAATAGCTAACAGTAAAATAGCCGATATTAGGCATCAAAAAATATCCAAATACAGGGTACATTATATTCGGAGTTTATTTAGATGTCCATTTTACTTTACATAACTAAATTCATATATCTAAACTAATAATTCTTGCTACGTATAATTCTCCTATTTTTTTTTGTATATTTTAAAGTATTACATCTTTGATCATTTACAACATTTTTAAGCAAACGTTTGTGTTGCATACAACGTTTAACAATTTATTTCTCAAACTGGCACAATAAAAAGAAACTTTAAATAACAAGGAAAATATTGTTGATATTTATTCAAGGTAACCCCCAGGGGCCTCGGTGGAGCAGTGCGGATCCGCGCTGTTATTTTAGGTCACAATGCAATATGGTCCGATCGGCTGGGCGTTCGAACCTCAGCTGAGGCGACCGTATTTCACTTAGTTACGTTTATGGTGCATGTTGCAATGTTGCATGAATGTTTAGTGTGTAAGAGACGCCCGCATATTATTTATGAAGTTTTAATACTCATCAATCATAAATGTAAAAAGAAATTTGCTGCTTGTTCCTGTTCGTCGTAAGGAAACTTTATTAATCTACCAGCTTCTAATGAATGCTCAGTATTATTAACCTTAGTTTGAACATTTACATTTACAAAACAATACTAAATTACTTGAGAATTGTTTTGCAACATGCCAATTGCAATTGTGGAAGTTAAATGATAGAGCTTCCGGCTACCCAAAATTCAAATAGTTTCCCAACAAAGTTGTTAAAATTTGTATAATTTGCTCAGAATGAATTGCAGAGATATATTACCAATTATTCAACTGTGCAAAGACGAAACAGAGATTATAATGAGGTTAACGAAATCTTTCCTTGATAAGCAAAACAAGCGAGTTCATCTCATCACAACAGACGCAAATGGAAAATTTCAATTTGCCTGAAACAGAGCTTTGTGTAATACTCCATTTTATAAAAGGAAATGTAGTCCTTCCGACTGAATTGCTCGGTATCAAAGTTGTGTGAAAGAATGATTTATTTCTATAAATAATTTCATTTTGAATATAACCCCCTACTTAATATGAGGTGCGTAGCATTAAAATTGTACAACATTCTGTAATATTTAGGGTTTCACTGCTGATGTGCCTTTCTAACAACCCCGCGAAAAGGAAACTTTGTAATAGGATTATAACGAAAAGATTAAAGAGAATCAGAAACGACATTTGGTGTTTCCGTGTGTTTCATTTTACACCAGATTTTCGGATCTGTACTAGTCATTTCTCCAACATCATCAGACGTTTAAATTAACGTAACATAAAGAAACAAAGTCCGTTGGATCACCGTTCATACCGACTAATTATTTCCAGTTTGTTTAATTTGTCTTTAATTCTAAAATATTTTCCCAGGATTATTAATGGATTTTAAAGAACACTTCTGAATTCTTTACCTGGAATTTTCACTCTAATAACAAATAAAATGCTACGCAAGTGATTTATTGCATTTCCTGTCGAGAGTTGTAAGCCTATTTTATTTAAGACTGCAAGTTTCTTATCGCAAACCTGTAGAGATAAAGCAAGGTAAATTAAGAATATGCAAATATATTCTTGCAAGAGAGAACATTTTTGAATATGAATGAGGAATAATTAATCGTTAGGAGACTGCAATCTTTTTAAATTTCCTTTAATTTACTTGTATGTCCTTGGAACTTAGGTACATAAAGTATGAATTAGATTTTGTAATTCTGAAAGCATTATTATTAATATGTAACGTAATTTGATATCTTTCCTGCGGATCTGAACTTTTCATTACAACATACTTCGCGGTTATAGAAGCCCTACCTAGACGCATGGAATACGTACGGTATATATTCGTATGTATTTGTAACTATCGAGCTAGTATAGTATTAAATACAAAATAAGGAAGGCCTTTTTACAATATAGTTATGTTAAGATTCGTTCGAACAATGTATTATCAAACCAATCTACATGAACGAAAAAGCGCTGTGAGAAACTCTTTATAAAAACGTATTTATGTGATTACCTAGCAATTATGTACGTTTACAAATTACATAACATACATCTTCACACAATCCTTTTATTCGTTAAAAATATTTAGAGTTACTTAAATAAGTAACACTAACGATTCACATTATACTTATTAATTCACATTACATGAAAGGAAATTTGACGATCTCATTGTTATGATAAAATTTAACACTTTTTAAATAACCAAGAAGTGCCTCAGTCCGAGTGTGACAGCAAACATAACAAGTAGAGTTTTCGAAGCAGCGAGTTTAATAGTAATTTTAAATACACTGCTCCAAGAAATTAACCCACCAATTATTAATGGAGCGATAAAAGAAAAGTAGTGCGCTATCTACTTCAACCAAATGCATGGAATGAATGTCTGATACAAACCTGATAGACACATGTTACTCTTGGTCTTTCCTATATCTTTAACTTTGTTAAACAAAATTGAATTCTGACAGTAAAGCATCAAAAACAACAAAAACTCCAACAGTAAAAGCTAATTATAAAAAATACATTACTCCATTTTCACCAACCAAGCAAATGTCTAGGGAAATTAACAGAAATCAAACCAAAAATAATGCGTTTCTTGGAATGTAACTGTTTCACACATCCCGCCAGCGATGGGAGCCAGAAATGATTAATTTGGCAATGAAGAGTTATTATTCTTCGCCATCGTCATATAGAAATTTAATAAAGAATGCAATTATTCTTCCCGCCATATCGACTCTACAGTTGTACCTCCACAATATTTTTGTTTTTCCTCGATTCGGAGACGATTAATTTCAGCGAATTTCGAGAAAAGTTCAGAAGTGAACACAAGTACAACGCCTATGCGTTTTAATGTTTGACGAAATTTCACTCAAAAAACATTTGGCTTACAATAAGAAACATGATTTTATCGAAGTCCCCGAAGATCTTGGAGAATTTGTTTCTGGCTGTCGGATTAACTAATAGATCGAAAATTCCACTCGGATATTTTTTAATTGAAAACTCAACTAATTCAGGACATTTAATGGCCTTAGTTAAAATGTGTGCATATAAATTAAAACAATGTGGTATTATTGTGAAAGGGGTAGTTTGTGATAAAGGATCTAATAACATATCAACCATTTCAAAATTAGAAATCGAAACAAAAAAACTTTTTCTAGAAGCAGAAAATCAAAACATTTATTTTTTCTATGATGTACTTCACGTAGCATCCGAAATCACTTAGTAGCATATGACTTTTTATTAAATAACGAATTGGTGTCATGGAATGTTATTAAAGATTTGTATAATTTAGATAAGCAGAGTAAAACAGCCAGGTCGTTGCCAAAATTGCCAAATATTAATATTTTCTCCAATCCATTTCAAAAAGTGAAATGCAAGTTAGCATACTGACATCAATTTCGACAGGACAACTTCCACAAAATATCAATCTGATACAATATTTACAGAACATAAATAGTATTTTGTCGGTTGGTATCCAACTAGTTCACGATTATTGTTATGAATTTTTTATCTATATTTGGGAACTAATCATATTTCCCAAAACGTTTATTTTTGAATAGCAAATATCAGCTAAAGTAAGTAATTAAATGTTGAAAGAACTGGGATTACACTCTTTCAAACTCCTAACACTCACGAAAACCCGAAAAGTAAGCCGTAAGCACAATCGCATATATAGTCCAAAATTAGTTAGAAAATATGTTTAATAAAGTCGATGATGAAATAAATCCCTGCAAATTTTAATAAAACTTTTTAGCAAAATAACGATTCTAAATCGTAAAAAAGGTATTGCAATTTAAATGTAAAATCTGGTCTCTAGGACTACAAAGTAGAATTTTGAATTTGTAAAAATATGGAGTTTAATTACTAAAATATGGAGGGTTTAGCAATATTGCTGAATTTTCTAGAAACTTATGTGCGACGCTACAGAGTGGATTAACGAAAATATCCATTAATGAGCAATGTACGATGGTATAAGTGGTTTTTCGAAAGTTTTCTTTTCTTTTTCTTCTAAGTATTTAAAAACATTAAAAATGCCTACTGCTAATGTAACAAAACGCGGGCTTAGGTAAAATAACTTACTAAAAATGTTTTAATTTAATACGTTCGCTTCCTAACATAGCTGTCTAGGGGTGTCAACAAATATCACCAAACCTTCCTCTAAAAAGAGGTTCATACGCTCGAACAGTAATAAAACACCCACATAGAGAAGTCTTGCGTCCTTGGAACGCCTTCCAACGCCGTGGAACCTACCTTATTTATCTGCGTTGTCCTCTTCTTCGCTTCCATGTAGTCCCTCGTATTCCCTCCGTTCGCACGATTCCAACTCTATAGAAACATAAAAATTAAATATAATTGAACATTAGCCACAGGAATGAAAGCGTAGAAGTCCTAGAGGATATCACAATGGAGTGACTAAGTAGTTGAAAACTTTATTCAAACGGATTTCTTACAAATACTGTTGATACATTTCAGAGTGTGGTGCAGTACCTAAAATCTAATTTGTAGCCCCAACCACAAAAGTTATACGGCCTGGACAAATGGAAAACAGACATAGAATAATCGCACGCACTATCACACATTTTGCACTATCAAACACTTTACTGAAACTGATACTATTGCCTGCACTTTATAAGTATGGGGTGTATATAACCAATCGATAACATAATTATGAAACACAACTTATTTTAAAAAAATTATTAGCTTTACATTATGGAATTAACGATATAAAATGCATTTCAGCCTTCAATTTACTATAAGGTGTTTTAATGCACAAGGTTTCGTAATTATTATAAAATTAGATTCCAATAGATTTTTAAACAATTATGAAACTCTTGATAATATCAGACTTTACCTTTTTAAAAGTTACTACATATATATAATGTTATGTAAGAGGTTGTTTTTGTGCTTTCAATTCAACTTTAACAGAAAAAAGATTAGATTTGACACAAAACTGTTACGCAGCTATAGGCTAAATCATTTGCGGTTTTTGTTTTGCATGACATTATTTTTAGCTAAATGGCAAACTGGCATAGATTTCCCTTCACCGGTAATGTTTGATTATTATAGGAAGGGGTGAAATTACAACCCCAATGAAGGCTTTGCAAGTAAATTTGAAAGTGGCATATGATAGCTTATGCATTTATATAATTTTTGATGTGAATATCAAATTTGCAGAGATTTGCAATTATTATTAATTTACGCGTACAAGACTAGGAATTATTTTTAGTTACGTATAATAGAATACGTGTAATATATATTACGTATAATCAAAGAATATAGATAGATCCCTATCTATATTTTTTGGTATAATGTTATGTTCAATATGATTCAATAGCGTGCAGCTCATTGAAAAATACTTTTACAAAAAAGGACTCTTGCACTGTTAGAAAGTAATGCAAAAATTATAGTTATTCGAGATTGTTATAATTGCGATAACCGTAACAATCATTAAAAGTAACGTAGTTCTAAAATCTAGAAAAAAAAACTTTAAACTAAAGTAAGTTAAAAAAAATTAAATATTGTTTTGCTAAGTTAACCATTCAAATTTTATACCTGTTTAATTTAAATTGCAAAATAATGTTTATCAATTGCATTTGCATTATATCAGTAATACCTGCTGTAGATAAAACAGAAAGTTCTGTAGACAGTAAAATGGTAAAATGGTATACAATCACACTACCTCATAACACAACTATTTAAGATCTTTCTACTTGTTTTACCCTTTAAAGATGTTGAGGCAAATGATGTAATATCTACCCATTAAAATACGTTTGGTCAACTGCATGTATTGTACCAAACTACTTGCGCCGCCATCTACTACACCACTCCCCCTGAATTTTGACGAAACCTCTTTTCCATTGTATTGAAAGGTCTAGGTATTATCATAGGCTAATAAATACCTAGACGTCTGGCCAATGTATTCATTTTATGGGTTAGTGTGGGACCTGTTCTAACAACGGCGCCACCGTCGGTCACAATGTCGTAACAATCAGCGCGCTACGTCCTGTCAACATTATGAACTGAGTGAGAACTCAGGTACCTAGGCACGTCTTTTCTCACTGCAAAATTAAAGCTTATAGATAAGGCACGTAGATAAAGATTTCAAATTCCCCAAAGCATTCCATTTCAGGTAAAAAGGTTTTGTTTACATCAGACATGATATTACACATTGTAAATGATGCTAAAGTGTTGGTAGGTATGAAGTACCTCCATGTTTTCTTGGATTAATGCAGTCGGCAAGGTCAACTTTTAATTTACTTTATAATAATTTAAAAATTATTTAAATCGGGACGCCTTAGAAATTTTTTTATTAGTAATACGGAATAAGGGGAGTTTTAATCATAACTCTACTTCCAAATCCATGAGATTTAGACACTTGTTTTGCCCAAATTAAAAACATTCGTGTTAAGTTCTAATTGCGAAGAAGATGAAAGTGATTTTATTTATAACAATTATCACACGCACGTTTTCCAATATAGGTACCTGCATCATGTCGTCTTTTAGAATACGTGAATCTGAACATCTTTATAAAACGTCATTAAATCAAAATTAGCAAAACACTTCGCCTGGACTTTCCCATACTTTAAACTGTCCCACAAATCATGTCCAATTTTTTTTCCCTATTCGGATTTTTTTTCAAAAGTTACCGTTGTGTTAGACTCTACATACGGCCTTACATATGAATTTTCATAAAAATCTGATACCCCGTTTTTGAATAACGGCACTAAACTCAAAATTTATAAACATTCTTATAAGGCCCCGCAGGCAACCTACTTTAAAAAGTAAAAAACAATTTTGTAGTCAATCGGATTAACGGTTTGTGAGTATTTGGGCGTTAACACGCCTTTTTTAAATATCCAAAATGAGAAAGTATACTTTTTTTATGATGTACCCCATCTTATAAAAAGTATTCGCAACCAGTTATTAGCACACGACTTTGTCATAGATAAAGAGTTGGTTTCGTGGAAAGTGATTAAAGATTTGTACAATTTAGATAAACAGAGCGGAACAGCCAGATCATTGCCAAAATTGTCGGATATTCACATTTCCCCAAATTGTTTCCAAAAAATGAGATGCAAGTTAGCATTGCAGGTATTTAGCAACTCCACGGCTGCTGCTATCCGAACGGGATTATCAACTGGACAACTTCCGTCTTCTGCTGAACCTACTGCAAGATTTGTGAAGTTTCTTAACGATTTATTTGATTGCCTTAATAGCTCAAATCTCTGCGCAAACAACGTAAATCGTGTACCGCTTTCCGAAAAAAATATACACATAACAGCAATTTTGGAAAACGCTTTGAAAGTACTGCCTACTTTGAAAACTGTTGCGGGTAAAATGCCTCCATGTTTTCTTGGATTAATGCAGTCAGTGAGGTCAACTTTATTACTCTATAATGATTTAAAAAATAATTATAACATTGATTACTTATTAACTAGGCGTTTAAATCAGGACTCGTTAGAAAATTGTTTTTCAGTAATACGGAATAAGGGGGGTTTTAATAATTATAACCCTACTTCAAAATCCTTTAGATTGTCTTTTAGACACTTGTTTTGCGCAAATTTAAAAAAATTACTGCAAGTTCTAATTGCGAAGATGATGACAGTGAATTTATTTTTAACAATTATGATACACAACCCTTAACCACGGCTCCCGATACAACTGCATCATGTTGTTTTTTAGAAAACGTGAACCTGACCATCAGCAAATCGTCATTAAAAACTGCTACATTAGAAAATTGTTCAGTGAGATATACTGCTGGATTCATTTTACGTAAATGTTTATCTAAATTTAAGTGCAACAAATGCGAAAACGTGTTAAAAAGCTGTTCTGTTATGAACGAATCTACTGAAGAGCTTATTAAACAAAAAGCTTATCAAACCAGGACTAATTTAGAATTAGGTAACTTATGTCCGCCCTCAAATTTAACAAACGATGTGGTACTGACAAATTTGAAGGTGTTTGAAGAAGTCTACCCAAAGATTAAACATAATTGTAATATACTTAATAATTTATATAAAGTTGCAGAAAAGCAAGTAATACAAATGTTTCCCGAATTCTTAATTTCTGTTGAAAATGAGGAGTGTGAAAAGCACCGCAAATTCATAATTAGGTATGCTTTATTGGTACGTCTTTTGAAGCAGACCACTTGGGAATCTCGACTTATTCGCAAAGCTAAAACAAGAGTTGCAAAATTGCGAAACTTAACCCACACTTAAATGTGTATACGTTATTGATGGCTGTTACTTCTTCTTAAGATCATTTAGATGTACTACTGTTTGTGTAATTATAAATAAACTCTGCGTTAATAAAATTATCTACGTTGCAAATTTATTTTTTCTTTATATACCTACATACTTATA
>JABXWE010042366.1:0-16573 GCA_014611495.1 Limonius californicus | reverse complement strand
AACATTTTCCCAAAAATTTCTACCTCCAGGTAAGGACGTTCGTCTCCTTGTAGTTGAGCGAATAAAAAATCTAACATCACGGTGGAATTATCGATCAAGATTTTCTTTGTAGGTAAGAGGTCAGACACTTGATCTTCTATCGGCCTCTTCCTACTACACCTATCACATGTCCTCATCGTAACCCCAATTTTTCCGCAACGAAAACAACGTTTGTTTAATGGTTGAGGGCATCCATTTGATACATGACCTTTGACCCCACAATTCCAACAATTCACCTCACTCACAACGGCTACACTTCTACGACTACAAGAATTCGAAGTTGACGGTAAAGATTCGTTATATACGTAGGCTAAATCAGGTTCGAGGGTTTTTCCCATTAATTTTCTAGGTGGCGGTACAAATTCTTCAACAGCTGCTTTCCTAGCTTCAATTTGTCTTCCTAACTTTAACGATTCTGAGATCGAATCAACAGCTACCAAACTAAGTTTGTCTTGATAAAACGGTGCGATATTCCTCATCAAAACTTTTAGACGAAATGTTTCAGACACACACCCATTCATGCGGTTGAACATATTCTGAATGACTGCTACATAAACTCCAATTGATTCATTCGGCCCTTGTGTCCTACGCTTTATTTCTTCTAACAATTTTTCGTCGTAATTATGAGGTTGAAATTCCTCTCGCAAAAATTTGACTAAGTCGTCCCAGTTGTCTACAGTATCTCTGTATGCTCTGTACCAAATTAAAGCTTTGCCGGTAAACAAATCTAAAGCTGAATCAAATAGACCTTCCAATGAAATATTCCGCGCTACTCTTAACTCTTCTACCCTCTCTATAAATGCGCTAAGTGAAAGTTCGTCACCATCTCCGGAAAATTTTAATCCCCATTGACTTACTGGAACAGGTTTAATTTCTCCCCGAAAATGCTGAAAAGATTCGGTACGATTAGCTCGTACAGGAGTCGATGTTCGTTGAACGGACGGATCTACAGGATCCCCTACATTTGTTGATAACGCCATTAAACTAGACTCGAACGATTGTAATTTTTGGGCTAAACTATCTTTCAATTTTCTAAGTTTTCCCAACAAATCTTCTTTAACCTTCATTTCTTCGTCCGCATTAACATTCATACGGTTTATACGGCCCTCATAATGAATTAATTTACTATTTATTTTTTTATAAGCGCCCCCATGGATTGAATCGTCGAATTCATTTACTAATTCTACTAAGTTTTTCAACCCTATCAGCACAGCTTCTCTATCTTCCTCAAATGTAAATGGATGAGATGGGAATTCAAAATATTTATCGCTTTTTTCCTTCTTAAGCGCTGCCCTAAATAATTTTCGCAAATTATCCAAAGGACCTTCGGCAGTTACTCCACGTATTTTCAATTCATAGGTCACTTCCCCTATGTTTAGTCGGTCGATATCCATACTGACAATTTTCGTAAAACAATCTTGACGTAAATTTTAAATTTAAACTACTAAAGTCCCAGTTGCAATTTCCTTTCAATACGAGAGCGACTTTTCCCCTAATTATCCGTATCATACAAACAAAATAATCGGCTATACCAATATACAAAGGCCCCGCGAAGTTGTGCACCACTTTTTCTTGTCACGCCTATTAAATTCACACCAAAAATAATACCATAAATATTAGCGAAAAAGTCTAAACCCCTCTTCCTACTACGCCACTGCTCTGTAGATGAATTACCAAAAATGATTATGTTAGCATCCCGGTGAACTCAATCGAAGATGGGCTGAGTTCCAATAAAATAAAAAAAATAGGCGCCACCGACTTCAAAATTACTAACACAATCCTAGATATAAAAAATTAGAAAAGTCGGATTCTCAGGTCCAGCATTCACCTACCTTTCTTTCTGTAGTAGTTCTCGCTTTAGTCAGATATACAAAATATTTTCGTCATAAATGAAAAGACAGGTTGCCACAAAATGAAAATTTAATATTCAACTAAGAATCCCATGAATTCGTTTTAATACAAAAAAAAATTCTTAGTGAAGCCAATTTTACGTAGGGGTAACCAATTACCTTGCTGAAAACAACTCACACAAACCCTAGATAATTATTGCGTATCGGTTACCCACACATAAATTAATAAACTTAATAATCAAAACGCATGCCGCCGAAGAGATCTCCACGATAAGGCGATCGATAAAATAAACAATATAATTAATTAGACCCAACTTGAACTACAAGACGCAATAATACACGACGGTTGGAGTACCCTGTATATCAAGAAACACGTAAAATTGCCGTACTATTACAACAATAATTATAAATCATGTAAATCCCCATTAACATAAATTTTATACTATTTATAAAGTTTAACAGTATACGAATGATTATTTCTACGAAATTGAAACAATTTATCCGTAAATCGACAATAATTCCAGTTAAAAATACACTTAACTTTCAGATGTTTTCTTATCTATGAAACGCAGGTCTACAGCACCAACGGCCTCGAACACAGATGTTCTGGAAAACCCAAATATCTTCGCAGCGGAGTGACTCGGAATATTCGTGAAACGTAAAAGTTATCACCGCAAATTCCTATATGGACGGATTAATTATCCCACACTGCGTGCCTAAATTTTATTAAAATACAAAAGTTAGCAAACAGATCCAAGAGAACGGGACAAGACAAGCGCCCGAAACAAAACTCACCAGATGCTTTTTATACTGGCAAAACAGTAGCTTCTCAACTGTGGTATATTATATCGGAAAAACTTCCTGAGTTTATCTTCCAATCGAAGACACAAAACTCTTAAGTGACGTAGATTTTAGAATGGAATAACTTCTCTATCATAACGACTAATTTCAATCTTACGACACATAAATACCTCCAGAAAAGAATCGTTCTAACTTGCACCACTGACTACGTGTAACTCTCTTGTCTCCAAAAATCTCCCCTCAAAATTTGAAACTTGGACTCGCCCAAAATTCTACAGGTCTACCAGCTTCGAAATATATATTTTACTACAATTGGGAATATCACCATACGCAAAACGAGTTGTCTAAAAATCAGGCGTAAGAAACGTTACAGACATGGTAATTTGTTTTAAATATATTGTATAAATGTAAATACAAATATTATTATTTTATCAGGTATTGTCCTGTATGGTTGTACATTGTAGAATTAGTTCAATTAAAAGAATTTATTGACACGTAAATCAAATGGTTATGGTTATTATAAATACAGGTGAGTCTCGCGCCCTAGTGTCCCGCGCCCCAATGGCTCGCGCCTTAATGTCCTCGCGCCCTAGTGTCTCTGCGCCCTAACGGCCCGCGCACTAGGTTCTTCGCGCCCTTGTGTCTAGCGCCCTAACGGCGGCGCCCTAACGGCGGCGCCCTATCGGCCACGCCCTTTCTGCCGCGCCCGAATGTCCTACACCGGCTTCTACTATCCTGTACACCGCCCGATAAACGTTTTTGCATATTTTAAATAGGAACGGTGAGTTGATGACGATGAATTAACAATATTTGTGACACCACTGAACGCAGTAAATTTACGTCGGGAGAAGCCATATGGAATGATATTATGGGATCTATAATATATTTAATACTTGCGTCTGTATTTTGTAAAAAACATTCTGAGGACGGTTGTTTAATTTTTGAGAAAGAAAGAAGTTTGCAAACCCCACAAAACTGTTTTATGTTTACTTATCAATATTTCCTTCTGTGCTTTTATTAACTTTCAGCATCTTTCGGAATCTTATGAAGGTTCAACCTAACGTATGCCATAGCGACATGCGCAAGCTTGTATTGTTGTAAATAATGTATTCTTTACAGTGAGAACCCGATAAGCTAGTTCCAAAAAATCGTTGTCGTCTTGCCAATACTGTTTCTAACTAGTTTTCGTTAGAATACTAGAATAATGTTAAATTAGTAGAACGACCTGTTTCACATTACTGTACCATTAATTCTAATCTACCGCTTGGGAAATTCATTGTCTGAGTAACCAGTTGCAATACGTATGCAAGTGCTGGTATATCACCTTGTTGAATCTATTTGTAACGCAGACGACTAGATCCAGGATTATATACAATATGCATGCCTTTTAATATAGATATAACATCACAATGCTTGCGTTTCTATACAAATTATGCTAATTGTAGCTGAGGCAATCAAAATTAATTAAAATATTTGGTATGTTTTAGAAATTTGGACCAATTTTGCATATACGCACAATTAATAGAATATAGTATGCAACATATAATCAGCAAAGTAGAATAATATAAAACAGACAGCAATGGAGTGAACGCCTATAAAGAATGACAGAATAAAGAATACCTAAAACAGGTATATATATACAAACCATGTAGAAAAAATAATACAGCAAACTCTCGATGATCCCCGCGGATTATCCGGTTTGCGGGTTATCCGTACCTTGTACTTTTTTGGGCTGCAGTATTTTTATTGGGTTCTGTCTAGAAAGCTATCGCATTTTAATTATTAATAATTCTCTATATACTCTACTCAAAAATGTATAGGGATATTTCGGTGTCAGATACTGAAAGGCAACACCGATCGCATATATAATAAAATACTACCAAAACAATAAAATGTTACATCTTTTTAGTAATGAACATGAAAATTACAACAAAGATACGTTTAAAGAAGAAATTTCACAATATTATAATGAACACTGTTATTGTCTCCTTTCACTTAACTTAAATTTATTAAATTCTAATACCGCGTGGCACCTCCTCTGGCAGTAATAACTGCCCTGCACCTTGCTGGCATACTCTCAATGTAATTATTATCAATATGTTCTTGTGGAATTTGATGCCACAGTACGCGAATACATCCCTCAGCTGTTGCACAATAGTAGGCCTTGGATTATGATGATTCAGTTGTCTCTGCAATAGGTCCCATGCATGCTCGATGGGATTGAGGTCCGGAGATACTGGAGAAAGAGCAAGATGGTTTATTTCCTCATCTCGAAGCATCTCTGAAACAACCTGAGCACAATGTGGCCTTGCATTGTCATCAAGAAAAACAAAATAGTTTCGTCCAACAGCGTTGCGACGGTTCAGAACATGGTCCATAATGATCTCTTGGCCATAACGTTGGCCCGTGAGGGTACCATTAAAGATATGGAGGCCAGTGAGCCACCCTAAAGAAGTTCCAGCCCATGTCATAAGACCACCACCACCAAAGGCAACGACTGCTTGGGTATAATGAGGTAAGATACAATGTACCGGAACAGGTCATAAGACCTACATCGTCAAAGCAAAAGAAGCAGAAAAGGAAGAAAGATCTTTTCTGTTGGTGAATTGTTCAAATAGTTGTGCAATGCCAAATTGGGAAGATTTGCATTAAAAGTTACTTAGAGCCCGTAAAAATCTTAACACTAAGGTGAAGGAGTGTCTTCAAATATGCAACTTTAGTTAGATTAACTTCCAGCAGAACAGAAATAATAGCGAAACGAGCCGCATTAATTCTAATATAGTATTTGAATTTTGTAAGTTCCGTTTAAGCTACTTTTCGTTTCTACATTATACAGACTGTTAGGGACTACACCATTTCAAGGTGTACTAAGTAATAAGTACGAAATGTAGTCTAAAAATCCTGAACCGTTTCAGGTTGAGCTCCATAGTTTCTTTTTAATTAATGTTAAAACTGGTACCGCACAATTTTTAAACTACGGAAATTCAATGTTTGTAGCTATACAATCAAGTAACCAGACTAAATTTATTAAAACAAGACTCAGGGTATTTCAGAATAACGTTCCAATACTTTTAGGGCATACAAAAGTTATCAAAGTAAGCCAATAAATCTATATAAACATAGGTCGAAATACATAATATGTATAACTCTGTATAGAATTACAGGTAAGTTAGACCACAACCTGTGTCGATTTTGGCAAAATATAAACCCTCTAGAAGGAGTTTTTCTAAGGGGTCGGGGGTGATTTTCATCCCAAACATTTTTATGTAAAAGCCACAAGTTCATTTAATAAACAAATTACTACAATAATTAGGTAACCCATGTTTTTAATTCGCAAATAATTGTAATTTCTATTAGTAGATCTAATAGATTTCAATTAATGAAGTCCAGAGTGTTAACAGTTTTATTGCTGTTTAATGTTAATTTAATAAAAAAATAAAATGAATAGTGAGAAAACATTTGTATAATGTTTTTGAGCCAAGATAGATTGGGAGCGTGAGACCAAGGGTTAGGAATCTTAGATCACTAGATTTAAATCCCTTGAATTTTTATGTATGGGGCCATCTTAAAAGTCTTGTGTATGGTTTACTTGTTGATGATTTAAATATTTTATATCAACGTATAACACATTATTGTGTTGTAATTAAAAGTACACCAGAGATTTTTGAAAGAGTGGGACAATCGTTATCCTCTTAAACAGTGGCCATTTTGAGAATCTATTATGACTGCTTACTGCTATTAATACCCCTATTTTTGAAAATATGATTACCCTCATAAAAATGTAATCCTTTTGTTGAAGACACTTTCTTTAACAATTTTAGATTTTGTAGTTTTATACCGTGTCCTGTCTGGTAAAATGTCTGTCCTTGAAATGAGCTAGCTACATGTTGTTTAAACCCAATCTCAATATTACGTTTACTTTGCCCAATATATTTTCTATTACAATGAATTTCGTAAATTCCCGACTTTTCCAAAATTTTCACTTCGTCTTTAGAGTTTCCCAACAAGTTCTGAATGTTGATATTTGAACAAAATACAGTTTTGGAATTGATCTATTTGCATATTGTATCAAGGCCTTTGGTTAAGGAATTAACGGAATTTTGGTAACGGTTCATCAAAGTGGGAACGTTGTAAAGTCGTGGAATTACGAACATTTAATCTTAGATTACGTTTTCAAATTAATTGTCAATAACGTCTGTTGAGAAACCATTGTAGGAAGCAATATTTTTGATGTACCGATATGCAATCCAGTATCGATTTGAATTTAATGGAAAGGTAAGTAGGCTATGAATCAAAAAACGAAAGGCGGCATTTTATGTTGAAAACAATTTAACACATTGGTTACAAAAAGTCAAGAAACGGTAACTGTCCATGGTTTTCTAATTCATATGTGTATTTAAGTTGGTTTGTTCACCAATTAAGGTCTTACTTTGCTTGTAATTCTATAGCAAATTTAGCACCTGCCCAACTGCAGCAATGGAAGCCATGTTAGGTATAACGCCCCTACACTTACAGGTGCAAAAGGGGGCGATGCTACATGCACTGACGCTCGCAAGGATCAATCATTTTAAATCAGGGGACCTAACAGGCCACTTAGAAATTCTAAACCTCGCCCATTTAGAGCGAACGGCGTATACCGTATCAGACGTTATGCAAATAACATACAATTTTGACCAACCCTTCAAAGTCAACATTCCGGACCGAGAAACATGGTCAACAGGAGCGCCTCCATTTAAAAGAGGATCGCTCCAATGGTACGCGGATGGGTCAAAGATGGGGGAAGGAGGTACTGGCGCGGGCGTATACGGCCCTGGCTGCCGCATCTATGAAGCCCTTGGAACCAGAACTACCATCTTTGAAGCTGAGGTTTATGCCATAAACCTCTGCATTAGAATAAACCTGTGTAAAGGTTATAAAGGTGCAACAATGGATATTCTAACAGACAGCCAAGCAGCAATAAAGGCTCTGAAAGCCTATAGCTGTGAATCCAAACTTGTCTGGGAATGCCTAGGCAACCTCAAGCAACTGGCCAGCAAAAACCACGTAACCCTATGATGGGTTCCAGGGCACGAGGGTATACCAGGCAATGTAAAAGCCGATGAACTCGCAAAAAGAGGTGCAATAACGGCATACACTTGACCTGAACCTTGTTGTGGTATACAGAAAAGCCACATAAAGCACGAGGTCAGCCTATGGGAGAAACAAATGAAATCCTCGTACTGGGAAAACACACCAGGACAACGTCAGGCAAAACAGTTTATAACCATTTCGCAAAACAAAGCAAGGATCGCTTTATCTCTCAGCAAGAAGGAGCTGCAGACCATCACTGGTCTTTTCACTGGCCACACTCCATTAAAATACCATCTATTTAAGATTGGTAAGGCTGAGGACCAAATATGCCGCCTATGCAATGAGGCAGCAAAAACGGCTGAACACATCCTATGCAGATGCGATGCTGCCGGTCGACGCAGACACAACATTCTCGGGAAAAAGAATAGCACACCTACCGAAGTAAGAGACTTAAATCTCAGAGACATCCTCAGGTTTTTCAACAGCCTTCAACTTCTCTAACAAAGGCAAGGGATTAGAAGTTACAATAGAACCATTAAGGGGGCTTAGGATAGGGGTTAGGCAACACACCACGCTAACCAAAATATCCGCAAATTTAAAAATCTTTTGGCCAAGATAACGTTTACAAAAATTAATTTAAAGAGCAGCTCGCTACTTTATTATAATTTTAGGATGTAGGGAAGTACACGAATTTCATTATTTTTTTTATATAAATTTTTTTTTTGTATATAGGCCAATTTATGTGTATTTTTTATTTTTGAAATTTAAACTTAATTTTTCAGCTTGCGACAAATCCGAGCAAATGCGTGTGTTTACATACTTGATTGAGATTGAATAATATGTAGAAAACGATTCCAGGCTAAATGCATATAAAAAAATCCTGGACAAACCAAAATTTTGAACGGTGATTTCTAGCAGAGTGTAACTACTTAAGTTGGACGGTTATGCAACACACTATTCAAGGGTATAATACTACCTCGCAGGTAGAAATCCTAAGATTTCTTATCTTTTAATCCTATTGTGCGGTGTATTTAGTGATTTCACTAGGTTCATATTTTATAATATTGCAATTGAAGACTATATGAAGCCATGGTCGAGAAACGCTGGTGGAGTTAGGTAATCCCTAAAAATTTAATTTAAAAAAATATGGGCTTTCTTGCTCGTTTCCAGTTATTTAGTTACCTAACACAATATGACTGCTGTTTTCTTATCCTTAAATTTCTGAATGTAAACAGCAGCAATAACTTCATTAAAAAAAGTTATTTAAGATTTAAAACATTTATTTAAACAAAAGTTACAGTGACATATAGATAATAAACACATCATAGTAAATAAACATCTCGTATATTTTGCTGGCGGCACCTTCGGGAGTCTACAAGTTCTGGTAGTAAAGATGTTATGAAAAAATCGCACAACCTCTTTTCCATATTTTGTTTCCAAAAAATGTCGTCTCTGAAACCAGTAAAAAAATGATAACAATTTCGTTTTATTATTGCGCCGGTTTTAATATTTATTGCGACTGTAAGTATTATAACTAAACTACATAAAATAGGCATACTACGTGATACTTCCTAAGTTTTAAAAATATCTACATATAAACTATTGGTCGCCATAATTTATTTGTAAAACGAAAACTAAACCTCATTTTTATATACAGTTGAATTTTTATGTTTAAAATGATTATGGATCAATACAAAGTAAAATTATTATTTCTGTAGTTTTAAATAAAAATGCTCAATACAATATGTTCAAATATGTACCCTACCCACAATATTAAAGTCAACAAAGGAAAAAATAATTATCTGTAAGCTGCTTAGAGCGCTTAGTCATAAACGAGCTTTCTCAGCATGTCTTCAAACTGACACCAAATTCAAGTTTAGCAATGGAGGGTAGACCGGGTGGTGGTGTATTACGAGTTGCCTAAATATTTATTTTCGTACGCGCACCAGCCAAATCTACGAGCTGTCCTTAGCCCCCTTAAGGGTCGCAGTGACGAAAGGCATGCCAAGGCCAAAGCCCCAAACAAATAATAATAAAATAATAATAATAATAGCAAATTTGGTGATAATAGCTTTATAAGCTTCAGAGATATTCAAAGAAATCAAAAATTATTAATACTTTGAAGGCCTATAGCCCACAAAATCAAAGTTCCCCAAAATATAGCTACAAGTTAACCTTTCAAACATAGGAGGTTACCATTAGTCAACCAAAAGTTAACCTGTAAGTTAACTATGTCAGCAATTAGTTAACCATGGAGCAACGTTAAGGCATCCTCAAGGTAGCTAAAAGATTAACCATGAAAGTTGTCAAAAGACAACCTTTGTGGTTGTGATAAAGTTAACTATTTAGAATAATTATTTCTCAACTTTAAGTTGAACGTAGCGAATAGTGCAGTTTGGTAACCACTACGGATGGACAAAGGACGCTTTTAAGTTATCCCAGGTAGATCATCTTTTCAGGTTAAGAAATGATCACGTTGTGGACAGTCAGGGTTAACTTTAGATATGTGGAAAAGGTAGCGTATTACAACCTATGTTTATATAGACTTCTTGGTTTATTTTAACGAGTTATATACGCCTTCTATTTCGGAATGCTATTCTGAAATACCATGTATAGGAAAAGAAAGTAGCTAGTGATGCTGAAACAAACAAAAATGTAGTTGAAAAGTAACTACAGTAAATTGTTCCATTTACGATATTAATACAATTCGGTGTCAAACTACCAATAAAGATAGTTTAGAAAATGAACTAACTGCTAATAAACATTCTAAATTAACAAAAAAACAATTGAGGAGAAATTATATTCTAGCAGTTCAAAATCTTACAACATCAATTTTAACGGTAAATTATAAAGAAACTATGGAATTTTTAACTTTATTTTGAACGTACCCTAGCTCCCTGTATACCAGACTTATAGCTTTGCGGCCGTCCGACATGTAGACATCTAAAAATAAAACGAAAAATGAGAGAGTAATTTATACTTTGGAGTACTTAAAGATTTTTGAAAGTGACGACTTTGCAGATGTAGGACAGTAAAAAATTTGAAAATAAACTTTGTTTTTTACTTGTAATTATTTTAGCTGTTTAATTCAAGCTTGTCAGAAAAACATACAATAATAGTCGAGTATTAAAATGTATTGTGTTGGGTGTACTTCTGAACTCCAAAGAAAATGCTTCTGACATGTTTGAAAACTCCCGCTGAAACATTTAAAAGCAGTCTTTACGTAGCGAAGTTAACATAACATTAATATGCTCCTAAGATAATATGGTTTCTAGCAGAAATGAGCTTTTCTTGAGAAGTAAATAAGAAAAACAGGCGAACATTAACAGGAACTTTTTTACTAAGGATAAAACCACCCAATGTATTCCGTTCGTAAAATCAAGAAATACCTTGTTTATCGACATACATGTTAAAAAGTGTAACAAAAACGATTATAACAGAAAATACTAATTTGCATATTTTTGAACATTGTACCTATATGAGTTTACACCCTTTCATCTAATCGCCCAACTTCTATTCTTTCCCACTACAATTAATTAATCTTTACCTCTTTCATACTTTCTAATATTTTAGCTATTTTACGGTAGTTCTATAAAACCAATTTATAATTTTCCAAAGCTAGCTATATTTTTAGTTGCCACTGCTAATATTTCTAATAAATTCATAAATTCGTTTCTGTTGGTTCACGTATAAATTTAAGAATTACTATTACGTCCGAATTTTGAACATCCACACATATTTAACAGTGGGAAGTATGAGAAAGTGCTCGCGTAGTGCTCGCTAGTTTTTTAACAAAATTACCAAATTTCTGGAAGTTCTATTAGCAGTTAGAGAGCGTGGTGGATTCTAAGTTAGAGTGGTAAGTGGATGAGTTAATTACGTCAGCGTTCGAGGCCAATGTATCTGTTGAAACATAACCGCTATTACTGAAGTTGTCCAAGTAATAATAGCCATGGGTACCTTCACAGATTAATTGATCTCGTAATTAGTTGGAAACCATTTTGTTCCGCCCTGGTACTCCGAATACAGTTCAGTTCAACTTGCAAATTTATGCTTTATTGGCTCCGTTTTTGCCCCGATATGAAGGTTCTTGTGTGTCTAACTCTATTTCGACTAGAACTAAAAATAAATAGAGTAACCCCGAGGTCGTGCTTGTATTAATGTGGTGATAGCACGTAAGACATTACGAAAAAGCAGTGTTGTCGGTTGTTAGCATTCCTGAGAGAAATTCCTGATACAAATTCATAAAATAGTTATTTTATTGATCTCTATTTCCTGTGTGTTTTATTTAATAGATTCGTGGATATTTGACCTCTTTGTTCTACTTTCAAGAGAACATAGCCGCAAGGTATCGAATATAGCTCTTAGAAATTCTTATTTTCATAAAAAGTCAAATGTGGTACGATAAAACAGTTTTATAATAGTTATACTTCGGGAAGTACAAGGTGTTTTAGAATAATGTTCCGAAACTTTAAGAACGTATAGGACTCATCAAAATAAGCTAAAGAGTGCAGATAAATACAGGTCGAATACATACCCTATAGACACAAAGGCCTTCCAAGTATTCAAAAAACTTCGTCTTCTTTTAACGTACGGGGATGGTTCATCAATTATTGCCCCTAACATAGAAGGCTTTTCCCGACAAATAGCTAATTTTTTCCTAGATACGTCAGTTACTGACATTAATATACTTGCAGATTTTTTTAGTATCCATATTTATTTGCAATCTATACAAAGTACATTCAGTAAATTTTATGATATAGTTGACTTGTAGGAGAATGTGCAGTAGCATACTCCTGTCACACTTTTTTGACTTTAGGATAAGACTTACAAACTAGAACTTAAAACTAAACTTTTTAAATTGACATTCAAAATACTTGCAGGTGCCTATGTTCTTGTTTATAAAAGTTATACATTTAATATTACTGTCCTGCAAGTAATATTGTTGAAATGGAAACATTCGAGACAAGGGCTGTGATAAAATACCTATTTAAGATGGGTTTATCACCGCATGAAATTTATAGTGACATGCCCAGAGAGTTTCAACATGTGGCGGCGACCCTTGGGGTTCCGACGCCTACCGTCCGGCGAGACACAATACCTAGCTTAAGCTGGACATACTACAATAGCACACTTTGCAGTATCTCGACAATGAAGCACTTAGGTCCTGGTGCTAGTCAGCGGATTGTCGGTATTGTAAATAAAACTTACAGCTACCTTCCAGGAATTACTTCCATGGGAATCGTCGAACGAGACAAATTCCACTTAGGTTAATACTTCCTGACTATTTATCTATAGTGCAAGTAATAACCAAAAACATAATTATTCAACAGTTTAGAAAAATTCCAGACAAGGGCTGTGATAAAATACCTTTTTAAGAAGGGTTTATCACCGCATGAAATTTATAGTGACATGCCCAGAGTGTTTCAACATGTGGCGGCGATCCTTGGGGTTCCGACGCCTATCGTCCGGCGAGACACAATACCTAGCTTAAGCCGGACATACCACAATAGCGCACTTTGCAGTATCGTGACAATGAAGCACTTAGGTCCTGGTGCTAGCCAGCGGACTGCCGCTATTGTAAATAAAACTTACAGCTACCTTTTAGGAATTACTTCCGTGGGACTCGTCGAACGAGACAATTTCCACTTAGGTTAATACTTATTGACTATTTATCTATAGTGCAAGTAATAACCAAAAACATACTCAACAGTTTAGAAAAACTCGAGACAAGGGCTGTGATAAAATACCTTTTTAGGAAGGGTTTATCACCGCGTGAAATTTATAGTGACATGCCCAGAGTGTTTTAACATGTGGCGGCGATCCTTGGGGTTCCGACGCCTATCGTCCGGCGAGACACAATACCTAGCTTAAGCCGGACATACTACAATAGCGCACTTTGCAGTATCGTGACAATGAAGCACTTAGGTCCTGGTGCTAGCCAGCGGACTGCCGCTATTGTAAATAACACTTACAGCTACCTTTCAGGAATTACTTCCGATGGGACTCGTCGAACGAGACAATTTCCACTTACGTTAATACTTACTGACTATTTATCTATAGTGCAAGTAATAACTAAAAACATATTCAACAGTTTAGAAGTATGGACAAAATCAGTTACGGGTTTTCTAATTCTTAGTCATATACAGGGTGTGTAAAAGCTATCGTGCAGTCTTCACGTAGCGTTATTCATTAGGGGAACTAAGACAAAAATCTTATTACCAGAAAGTCCGCAAAGGCTTCCTGAACTTACATAAAGTCTTGAAAGTTCAAAATTGGCAACAGTGAAAAAAGCTGTTTTTACGAATCGAGTTAATTGATGTTTACATTAAGTGATAATATCAAGAATGTATTATCATTGATCGCTTAAAAATGAGAGGAAATGAATAGTTTTCATCATTTCAAACAAGTTTTTAAAATGTATTACGGTTACGGCCTTTAGAGGGCTTTGATGCAATGACAGATACTACATTTGTTTATTGTTGAATTATAAGTAATGAAGTATGGAATTTACTTTTGCGGGATATGCAGATATGCAAATGGATTTGGAGTTTGTGAGGGGCACGCGAACACTTGTCTTGCCAAGTATTTCAGAAGATGCCTTAATCGTTAGCAACCTTCCAGAAACGCATTTAGGAGATTACATCGAAAGTTAAGGGAACTTGGATGAGTAATATCAATGATGCAGGATACAGAGCGTTTACGAATATTACGCACCGGTGATCTACATCAAACAATTTTAAATGCTGTTGCTGAACATCCTAGCTGCAGTACTAGAGGAATTGTAGGATTACTTAACGTTCTTCTTCTTCTTCTTCTTCTTCTTCTTCTGCTTCTTCTTTAGTCCTCAGTTCGCTCAGTAATGAGGATAGGCCTCTCTCAAGTCTTTCCAGATATCACGATTTTCTGCCACTCTTATCCATGGTAACCCATCCACTATTTTTATGTCATCATACTTTTTCCTGCCCATGGTCTCCATTGGATAATTTTAACGTTCCATTTGTTGTTTTTTGTTCGTGCTACACCTCCTGTATATTCCCATTTCAAATTTGCAGTTCATCAAGTTTTAAACGACAACAACCAATACCCCTACAGGTTTTGTAAAGTGCAACCATTGTTGCCTGGGGATCATTTCCAAAACTTAATTTTTGCTATTGGTTATTGGCTAGGATCCAAGAACAGCCAAATTTCAGCAATACTATTTTGTATATTGATGAAGCAATATTTAATAGGGGTGGAATATTCAATAGCCACAATTTACACGAGTTGGAACTCGAAAATCCCCATAATAGACGCCCATATGGTTGGCTAGGAATAATTGAAACGAGAATAGTTGGGTTGCATGCTTTACCCTTAATGAAATACTTCCAGGTTTGTTCGAAGATATGCCATTAGATATTATGTGTAATATAATATATCAGCACGATGGCGCACCAACCTATTACAGTCGTGAAGTCAGAAGATGGTTAAATGACAGTTACCATCAGCAGTGGATAGGTCGTGGTGGTCCTATAGAATGGGCCCAAAGATCTCCAGATCTCAATATTTTAGATTGTTTTGCGCGGGGATTTATTAAAAACATAGTGTACCAAACGCCATCAGAAGTCAGTGTAGAGTTTGAACGAATAATTCGAAATGTCGTTTAGCAAATTACGTCTCAGGTGTTACAAAATGTTCAAAATTCCATTCCACTAAAAATTACTTCTCGTATCCAAGGAAATGGCGGTCACTTCGAACATTTACTCTAGTATTAGTTATTGTATCACTGGTTACATGTTAATTGTTCCTTTTGGATTCGTTGACCTTTCCGCAGGATTTACATTCCCGAATCGATGAATTTTTGGCGACCTTATTTGATTGCGTGCATGTACATCTTGGGCGTTCATCAAGATCCGAATTCCGATGGCCATTTTCATAGTCTAATAAGCCTCAAGATTAACTTAACAATTTGTATGATATTTATATTTGCGTATTATTTGTATTAATACGTAGTTATTTGTAATTTATGCTCCACATTAAACTACTTATATCCAATGAGAGGAAAAAAAAAGAATTTTCCAAGTACACTGAATTGCAAAATTTTATGTTGTTTTTATTTCTAGAGAAAACAGTACTTCTGACGTGACTAAGATATTTCAACCATCGATGAATTAAAATAATTTTTTTTCGTCAGAACTGTCAGAAGTTCATGTTTTCTGAACGATGACGAAAGATTACCTTACTTCAACGTTTTTCCAATAATTGCAAATTCCACAATTATTAGGTGATTATGCATTACCATTACATTAAGCATACTTTCGTCAATCTAAAATAGTATTAGAAGGAAATTTCAATGACATAGTCATCTGGTAATTAGTATTTATTCGTTAATGAGGAATTTATACATATTTTAAACTTCCACCGAAGTTTTTAAAGGTAGCTAGGGCTAGCTAGGCTTTGATTTCTTTTTTGTTATTTGTTATTCTTTATCCCAAATAATTATTTAAATTAAAGCTGCCTAAACCTCCCTAAACAGTAATGGGATGTGATAATAGCTAGAGCTGGCAACCGGATTCGGATTTTCGGATATCCGGATTTTTTTTATGCGAAGATCCGGATTTTGTGGAAGCTAAAAATCCGGTATTCGGATTTATCCGGATTTCGGATTTTAGGTTTAGATCCGGATTTCGGATTTCTCACAGAGATCCGGATTTCGGATTTCTCACGGAGATCCGGATTTCGGATTTCTCACGGAGATCCGGATTTCGGATTTCTTACAGAGATCCGGATTTCGGATTTTTTTTAAATCAATTTGGAATTAGGATTTCTTATGT
>JABXWE010042364.1:0-17906 GCA_014611495.1 Limonius californicus | reverse complement strand
CCCTTGGTTTGAATGGTTGTCCAAGCAAGGGTTGGTTTTTGGGCTCCCGTTTTTCTAAATTAAGTTAAAGAAAAACGGTCTAATATACAGTCCACTAATTTGAAGACCTATTTAGAAGTGTGAGTAAGTGGTAGTATTTACGACACTACCACGAGCTTTTTGTCCAAGACAATTAGCCAGAGCAAAGTTAATTCGGAGTAATCTGAATTAACAGATAGAATTTGGTTGCAACAAGATGGTGCTTCACCTCCGGATCTAAACCCGCTTGGCTTCTTTTTATGGGGCCATCTTAAAACTACAGTGTATGCAAACAGACCAGTGAATTGGAAAATCTAAAAATTCGTATCCGCGAGTATATACGAGCAATATCACCTGCTACAGTTCAAAATGCAGTTCCGAGGATTTTCTGATTGTATTGCCCACTGTCAGACAGTGAATGGCGAACAGTTTGAACCAATGGTTTCTTAAATTGATGTTAAATATGATTTGAAACTATTTTACTAATTTGTGGACCTGCTATTGTCTTTTGTTTATCTTGCAATAAGTGTACCTGATGAAAAATGTTGCCAATGACAAAAATAAATGTTTATCGTGATTGTTCTTGAAATTTTTATTATGCAAATGTATGATATTTTTACATTGCTGTAAGGAGAATAAAAAGCACTAACCGGTCATGCCATAACGCCATTTAAAAAAAATGTCGATGACGTCATAGCTAAAACATGACAATCGAAAAAAATATGAAAAACGCCAAATTGTGGGAAATAACTTGATAGAAAACTTTTTTCGTAAAGTTAATATTTAAGGCTGTACCATCAATGTTCCTTACATTTTATTCTCCCTGTATAATATAATAAAAGTAATAAATTGCCAGCTATTGGTTATAATTCTATATGAATCTTCAGCGCAAATACTTATGGCAACGCTGCTTCAGGATCGATGACGTATTTCTAGTTTAATAATACATTCAAGTTCTTTGTAAATATGAGTGAAAGAGTCAATTAACCACAACTAAGGAAAAAATTAAATAATTATAAATATTCAATAAAATTCTTTAATTTATTTTTATTTTCGTTGAAAATCTTTCGTACACTGTTTCACAGTTTTTTGTAGTTTCAAATTACATTATCGATTTTTATGAGTCCCTTTTGTTAAATATTTATTCCATATTAATACATTTCCATTGCGCCATTTCTCTGTAAGGCAAATTAAATATTTTATTCTTCTGTATTAACTATTAGTGGTTAATTATTCATTTGTTTGCCCAATTCGTTTTCCTTCCCAATTTCAATTGGTTCCACATCGACGACATTCAACGTCATTATTAAATGATTGTATATTATTATATTATTACTTAAAATTATCTATTCTTTCTAGAAATAATATTTTACTTGATCCGACTGTTTTCTTGGAATTCTGCGAAGAAAACAATTGTCTGTCTGTACTAAATCTAGGAATTGGAAGAATATACAGGGTGTTTCAAGAGGAATAGTGGGAGTATGGATTATTTTGTGTAAAAAAGTGCATATAAACATGTGTCCAATGCTTAATCGTTACGGAGATACAGCTATTTGCACGTTACCCATAAAAAGCCTCGCAGGTGTTAAGAATAGGTAAATAACTTATTGATTATTTAAATGATATAAGCAACACACGAATAATTTGCAATAGTTCAAAGTACTTGATCAAAAATCCCACCACCGACATCAATGCGCTTTTCAACTTTCTTGATATATTCCGAGGTCGTCTTGGCGTTCTTTTATGAGGGTAGTTACCAGTCTTAATGCAAACGACCAATTCCTCTCTGGCGCTTACTTTTATTTATCGCCTTCTTTTTCATCCATCCCCAGAAATCAAAATCTGCAAGGGTAAGGTCTGGGGACCTTGGTGGCTAATAAATGTGACCATATCGGCCGATCGTTACGGAGATACAGCTATTTGCACGTTACCCATAAAAAGCCTCGCAGGTGTTAAGAATAGGTAAATAACTTATTGATTATTTAAATGATATAAGCAACACACGAATAATTTGCAATAGTTCAAAGTACTTGATCAAAAATCCCACCACCGACATCAATGCGCTTTTCAACTTTCTTGATATATTCCGAGGTCGTCTTGGCGTTCTTTTATGAGGGTAGTTACCAGTCTTAATGCAAACGACCAATTCCTCTCTGGCGCTTACTTTTATTTATCGCCTTCTTTTTCATCCATCCCCAGAAATCAAAATCTGCAAGGGTAAGGTCTGGGGACCTTGGTGGCTAATAAATGTGACCATATCGGCCGATCGTTACGGAGATACAGCTATTTGCACGTTACCCATAAAAAGCCTCGCAGGTGTTAAGAATAGGTAAATAACTTATTGATTATTTAAATGATATAAGCAACACACGAATAATTTGCAATAGTTCAAAGTACTTGATCAAAAATCCCACCACCGACATCAATGCGCTTTTCAACTTTCTTGATATATTCCGAGGTCGTCTTGGCGTTCTTTTATGAGGGTAGTTACCAGTCTTAATGCAAACGACCAATTCCTCTCTGGCGCTTACTTTTATTTATCGCCTTCTTTTTCATCCATCCCCAGAAATCAAAATCTGCAAGGGTAAGGTCTGGGGACCTTGGTGGCTAATAAATGTGACCATATCGGCCGATCTATATTTCGGGGCATGTTAGATTTAGATGATGTGATACCTCACAGCTACAAAATGCAGGAGCTCCGTAATGCTGGAAGACCATGCCTATCCTTGTAGGCAAAGGTACCTCCTCCAACTGTGAGATGTCACGTGCTATTCAGTTATTCGTGTCAGATGTTCGCGTGCATCGGATATGTACAGCTGTATCTCCGTAACCGTTGAGAATAAGACACATGTTTGTATGAACTACTAACACAAAATAGTCCACACTACCACCTAAAATATTTACTATTCCTCCTTTAACATTCTGTTTATACAGGTAAAAAAGTTCATATAAATGCGTGTCCAATCCTCAACAGATACGGAGATAACAGCTTTTCTGAACGGACGCGAACAGATACTCTCTAAAATGTGTTTATTATTGTGTGACATTTAAAATTCCGCGTACCTTTACAGATACTGAATATGCTGATATGGCATTGGTGTTCGGTTTCTGTAACTTCAACTACTAATGGATAATGTCCTCTTGGCTATAAGGATTGGTATGATTTATCAGTATGTCGGAGCTCTTGCACATTATAGCAACCTGGTGACACAATCTCTAAATTGAACTTTCCGTAACAGATCTTTTGCCAACAATGTCTCCAGACCTAATCCTTTGAGATATTTGGTTGTGGGGATGAATGAAGAGCGAAGTATACAAAGAATAAGTAAATACAAGACGGAAATTGCTCGGCAGGATTACGGATGCTACTGTCATCTAAAAGAGCAACAAGTAATACCAGCACTAACTGTAGCGGTGGTATTTTCTAACATTTATTGTGAACTATAAATTATTTTTCAGTTATTTCGATTTTGTACGCTTTAAACAATAAATAACTACAAACTAAGTCATTTATCTTCCTTTAATACCGATCAAAATTGCCAGTTTAAAATAGCTGTATCTCCGTATCCGTTGAGAATTGCATAAATGTTGATCTGAACTTGTTTACTCAGAATCATCGATACTACAACCTCCCAATATTGACTACTCTTGTCGAGGCACTCTCGATGTACTCTCCTAATTAATTTTCTTTTCTAACTGCTGAAAGATCAAAAAAATATTCAAAAGAATTGCTCATGGAAAAATGAAGTGCACGTAGATGCATGAAATGCTCAGAAAATAGTTTTTATTGTACTTGGTTTAATGTTAGACTAGCCGATGTGATGTTCGAAGCAGATTTTCTTGCATTTGTTGCCACAGATACGTTCATGCCAAGTTTTCAAATGCGTACGCTGATTATACACAATTCAACGAAATTGTAGATCAGATGTAAAATTCTTTAGTTTACTTCAAAGAAGTGTAGTGAGCGTCCACCAAAGATACTGCGAAAACTATCGAAATAACTAAGGAAATAACGGAAAATACTCATTAAAACCCAATTTGCACTATTATTGTATCACAACAAAGTATTATATTCTTTAAATCGTGTTTTGATATAAGCAATATCATGTTTTATTATGCACACGAGTCAATAAACTACATGCCCTTACGTAAACAAAATTGAATGTTCTCCTACTTGACTTCTTGCTGCTAGAATAGTTCATATCTGCTTCTCTATATGCTAATCTATAAAGATGTTTACAACCACACAAACAAATATTTGAAAAAATGGTACCCCCTTACCGAAAATATCTATTGCTGCTCTAGACAGTAATTTAGTACAGTCCTAATAATAAATAATTGCTTTAATAATGTTAATAAATACTTTGCGTGTTAAATAAATACAATCAACAACTCAAGTTAATTTCACAACTGCCAAAAAATATATGCTAAAGGTTATAATTTTGTGATTCAAGTTATCACATTGATTTTGCTATAGCTAACCTATATTATTGTATCTAATAATTTAATAATAAATTTTCACTGGGAGCGCACGGAATGTGTTCGAGTTTGTTTTAATTTTTTTTTTTAGTTGTTCAGGACACTTCCAAATATTTTTGGACTGGTAAATAAGTAAACGTGAATTCACCTCAGACAAAATATGTTCTGCAATTATATTCGCTTCCAATGCATAGAGTATTGCTGCATTTATGAGGCGCTAATTTTTTCTTAATTACTTTTCTATTTAGATAAAATTTTCTCATTAAACAAAAAAAAGTCACTTGGTGTAGATTCCTATGCAACAAAAATAGGATCAGCAGATTTTTTTTATAATAACTCAAATTAATATACAATAAGTATATCCTTAGTACGGATAATAAGTATTTGTTATTAATAATTGCTTATATAAATGAAAGTAACCTATGACCTGCAGAGAGCCTTCCAGTAAAGATTCTCTTTAAAGACTTCCTAACTAGTAGATTAAATAAAAAATCTTAATAATAATTAATTCGAAACTCTAGGATACGCCATTGACCAATCTAAAATAAACACTTGATGTAACGTATAACAATGCTTCAAAGCAGCTTTTCGCAATGGCAGTTGATCTTCCTCCACATGCCAAAACATTTCACGTACTGTCTAAAATTCAAATTCTAAATACATATCTATTTGAAATTTAAATGATTTCCTACTAAAAATAAAATTGGCAATAACTGCAACCTTCACGTCAATTACGTTACAATTAGATTATAAATTCGTACTATGTGTAACGTACAAAAAAGATAGTGTTTATCGCGTTTCAAAATTATCAGAAACGTAATTACTTTTTATTTACTGATTATCTCTATTCGTTTACTGATTCTGATTGCCATTCTGTTTGTTGTGTAGTTAACCATATGACAAAGTAATAATGCGAATGAATGTAAATATATGTAATTCCATTAGTAGATTTTGAGAAATCGATGGTAATGTTTGTTTACCGTACGATAACGTAAAAGCGCAGGTGCAAAAAGTAGCAAAATTACTCGCCACGATAATAGCGTATAATTGTTACTTATGAAAGCAACGAGGGACTTCACAATTGAACTTTACCCCCCGCTTCGTCTGGTCACGTAATAAAGCAGCAAATTATACAAGTAATTACTTTTTTGCAACCATAATTATCTAGAGAGATCTGAATTGTTCTCTTATGCATCTACAAATAAATTCGCTCCGGTTTTACAACCATTCCTTATACTTAGGAGCAACCGCAGTATTTTTCATGTTGCCCTACAAGAAACTCCCTCCAAATTAATATTCGGGAGTGGTGGATGGACGTCTAAGTTATAGAAGGAAAGGGTGGATATATTTCTGTTAGTGGCAAGAACTACAAGGTATTAATCACTAGGCCGCGTTGCCCTTTAAGCTCGATGTACGTGTCATTAATTCTGCTGCCATTTCGAAAATTAAAGTTTGCGTCGTGGAATCGGGAGATCTATTTGTAGTTGTTGGTGCAGCGCCACATGCAAGCCTCCAATTAGTCTTGTGTTTTCTTTGTCAGAACTGCGGGGGCGGTTGAAAGGATTTTTTCCGTTACAAAATTCCCTGTTATCAATCCTTGCATTTTCGTTGCTTTTCTCCATTTTTCGTTTTAATGTGGTGAACTACACTTACAAGACAAGTTTGTGGAATTTGATTTGTCAATCATTTTCTATGTACGAAGGAGTTCCAAAACTTTCCAGTCTGGCCCTTTTAATAAGGTAATTGTTCGAATCTTCAAATATCAACCGCATCCCTCACAAGAAAAATGTTGATTTAAGTGTCGTTCTCCAAAAGAAAATAAAGCAGGACACCAAAATATATATATAACGAATGTAATCTCCTAAGCACAGATGAAATTATGGCAGCAGGGACACGTCGAGGAAGAAAATCGATGAGAAATGAGCCCAGGACAGAGAGAACAAAAGTGACCACATATCGCTCATATTAAGAAAATACTTCTTGCTAGCCCCAAAAAATTAGCTGTTTCTTCCATTGTAATTGAACAGATTCATGACCATTTTCATTTGTCAAACGTGAAAGATGGGCGCCGAGAAATCTTTCTGTTTTCGGTCAATAAAAGTGCATGGAATGTCCTATGGAAACTCTTCTCTACACAGCAATAAGGAATATTTTTTATTGCATTCCAACTGCTGATGAAACATGGGTTCATCCCGGTATACTGTTCGCAATACTGAAGGAATTTTTTTTTTTCATTACTTACAGCCAAAACCACAAACATTGCTGAATATTGCGCCAACTTGATAAGGAACCTCAATGAAAAAATTAAAGAGAAGAATCGCGGTAACACAATTCCTCCCCGCACATGTACAAAGTTGCAGCTACGGCCATTCATGAATGTGGATTTACTGTGTATGTAGCTTAGTCGCCCACCTTATAGCCCAGGCTTAGCCGTTGGCGATTTCACTTATTTAAGAATCTAAAAAGACAATTGTGGGGTAGTAGATGGAAACAACAGGAAATGAATATTTGAAGTTACACGAAAAAGCTTTTTAATGGTTTGGAAAAGCTGAAGTCTTGTTACGAGAAGTTAGTGCGTTAAAAAGGAGTAAAAAAAATAAAAAGATTCATCAACCTAGATGAATATTCGGATCTTCCCTCCAAAGATGTGTTTCAAAAACTCGCAATTTCGATTGGTTGTGAAAAAACGGAAGTGTCCTCACTAACTTTTTTCTGCCAAACTTTAAAAATAAAGTTTTAATATAGTGAATTTATGTTGTACAAGCATAATGCCTGACAACATAACTGTCTTACATGTTACAACCGTCACAGGCTGTTCAAATTACGAATTTTTTAAGTAGATAATATGACTACTTATATAAAAATATAATCAATTCGCAATTAATTTGTCTTGCGGGCATCTTCGAAAATCTGACACATCTCTGCGTGCTGCGAAGTGTCATTTATATTTTGTACTGTGAGGTTATAATTTATGACGGAAGATACTATTGCCAGCTCCATTGACGTAGTTTTTTTACAGTGATCAGATTTATACAGGGTTTGTATAAATTAACGTAAAATTTTTAGTTGTAAATCTTGGTGCTAAAATGTTCCTATGTTCCAGGTACCATTTGAAAGAAACAAACGTTTGGCAACACTGCATCCAAACAGGTGTTGATATACTATGGACTTACTTATAATAATAACCTACATATAATAATTGTTCGAATTGAAAACAATCTGCTTGTAAACACAGTTCCAATCTTCGTTGTATCGTTTGAATTACTCGCTCCAGTATTTCTGGTGTAGTTTCTAATACTGCCGTGTTAATTCTATTTTTAACTTCATCAGCGTTTAGTAGAGGGGTAGCATAAACTTTTTCTTTAATAACATCCCAACCAAAAAGTCTAACGGGTTGAAATCTGATGATCTCGCTGGCCATAAATTGCAACCGCCGCGACCAGTCCGTCTGTTTGGGAAGTGTTTCTCCAACCACTATCTTACATTACGGGCAAAGTGAGTAGGAGCCCCAGCATGCATGTGTATCACATTAGGTAGTATCTTCAACGGAATCTCATCAATATCTTGTATCAAAACATTGAGATATTCATGGGCATTAAGACTATTTGGTAGGTAAATTGGTTCAACAACCCTGTGGTTTATTATGCCCAACCATATATTAACAGAAAAACCTTCTTTGGTGATCATATTCAAGAAATTCGTGTGAGTTTTCCTCAGTCCAATAATGAGTATTATGCATATTAAACACGCCATCTCTGATAAACATGCACTCATCGCTCCACAGAATACGTCTAAAAGATCACCATTGTCACGAATTCTATTTAAAATCGTGTTTCGGAATATGTTATCACTTCCAGAGAGAGGCTGAACTTTGCAGACATTATATGGATAAAGAAGGTTTTCTCGTAGAACCAAATGTATGGTCTTGTTACTAAGGATATTTAATGTTACAACTAATTGCCGTGTACTTACGGAGGGATTTTCGTGTGTTACGTCTAAAATTTGCTCTTCCAGTTATATTGTGCGCTTTTGCTTGGTCGACCAGCGTTCACATTTATTTTGTGAAACGAACCAGTTTCACGAACACGTAGATCCAGCCTTCGAAATACATTTCCTCTAAGATGCCTCCCCTTGGGAAAACCCGCCCAGAATTCTTGTTCTGCCATGTTAGCATTTCCATTATAGAAACCGTATACCATGTACATATCGGCATAGGTACTCATTAAACGTAAAGTTCATTATACAAGGGCTGTTCTCTTTCTGCTGAGCCTAGTAAAGTAATACACAATATATTGACAAAACAAATTTATTTATAATTTTTTAAAGTATTCCCCGCCACAGTCCTGCCAAACCAATCTTCAAAACATTTTCTCCGATCTTCCCGCGTTAGGTTATTTATTTCATTTTTCAATGCGTCAACCGCTTCTTCGGCCGATGTAAAACGTAAACCCCGTAACTTAGTTTTTACACGCGGAAATAAAATGAAATCATTCGGTGCTAGGTCTGGACTATACGGCGAATGACCCATTATTTCAATGTTTTGGGCATTCAAATACTCAGTTGTTCGAGCAGCAGTGTGCGCCAGAGCGGTATCTTGATGCAAGGTAATCCTTCCTCTTGGATGTTTTTGGTGAACATTTTGGAGAACTTGAGGCAAAAAAACTGTAGTGCACCATTCTGCATTAACAGTACGATGATGCTCCAGTGCTACAGTAGAAACATGTCCAGTAATTCCAAAAAATGTGGTGACCATCTTTTTGTTTCAGCTTTTTTCACGAACAACTTTTGTTAGAGCCGATTCGTTCTCAAAGACCCAAACAGCCGACTGTTGCTTTCTTTCGGGATCATAGCAATATATCCACGTTTCACTACCTGTAATGTTGTTGTACACCAAATGACACAATCCAGTGCAGATCTGCACCATGCCACACGGTTATCTTTTTGAACTGGAATCAAATTGTGGGGAAATCAAAAGGCACAAAGCTTACGTACCATCAAATGTTTGTGTAACTTGATGTCAATTTCTTTCGCACCAATACTTAAAGTTGCTTGAATACTCCTGGGAGTAACATCCCGATCCTCTTCAATCATGTTTCCTACAACACCAATATTCTTTTCGGTAAATGCCGTTTTTGGCTTAGGAGCTCGAAGGTTGTCATGTAAGGAAAGCTGACCACTTTGAAATTAATTGTAGCACCGCTTTACGGTAGCTACGGAAAACGACTTGTCACCAAACACTCGCTTGATTTCCTCAAAACATTCTTTACGGCTTAAGCCACGCGTGAAATTGTAAAAAATCGCAGCTCGATGATGCTCTTTATTCAATTCCATGATTTCTTGGGAAAAGGATTACTTTGAAATTATATATTTTAAAAACTTTCACGTATATTTGACAACGTTCACTATAATTAAAATTGTAAATAACTATGTTAAAATGTCATGCAAAATTTGTTTCAAAACATCACAGCCTACTAGATAGGCTCAGCGGAAAGAGAACAGCCCTCGTAAGTGAATGAAGTAAGATAACAAAGAAACACAAGAACTAATGAAAACTATACAAATAATCAGAAGTAACACAAAATTAGATCAAGCAAATTCATTTGATTTTATAATGTCAAAAATTAACAATATCGTGGGGTGAGGGACTACTTGATGATGATGATTTGAAAGAGCGAGATCTAGGGCGCGGTTTTCCAAGCATCTCTATGCACTTAGGCCACATTTGGCCCACTGTACACCCTAACTAAGAATTTTGCCTATCTAGGGTAATTCCAACTCTAGTAGTGATTTTTAACGTGTCACACATCGTAGTGGCACGGGACCTACGGCTTTACTTCTTATCCATTTTCAGATTTTTCCCCGCTAGAAAAATCTCGCCTACCTCATCCAGGTTCAACCCCGCGTCCCTCGGATCTAAAGGCAGACTCGCTAACCACTAGACTACCGAGGCCGGCGGGGGACTGCTTACTGTTTTACAATGTTGCAAAATGTAATTTTTATGAAAATAAGTTATTAAAAAAATGTAAAAACAATCTTTTGAGATAGAAAGATCACATCTATAGAAAAATTAATTCACAATTCTTCCTTTTTCTAAAGTGCAGCTTCTTCTATCAACAGATATAGATTAATGAGGCGTATTAAAAGACCGAATGTCAAAACTTTGGGGACCTCGGGCAGACGCAGGAAGCATGGTACAACACGTTAGTATTAGGATTTTACGGAGAACATCGCCACGTGTAGCTTTTTCGTTAATTTATACACACTATATATGCTAGCCATGAATAAAACAATACGTATTTTATGTACAGCATTTGATCTTTTTTTATCACAGCCCGCCGGGCTCAACGAATAAAGTTGCGCAGCAACGCAAATCTGCTGTAAATTGAAACGGTAACTTCAAAATCAGAAATTCATTATGTCGTATAATATCGGTTATTATATGCAAGAAAACTGTAATCATCGATTTTAATTTAAAGTAGATAAGTATGTCAACTAAATTAAACGACATGTTATTCAGGTCGTTTTGGGTATACAAAGAAATTGAAACATGGTACAAAGTTAGACGATACAAAAAACTAGAGCAGAAGATGTAGCAAGAGGGATCAGAAGTCTATATTAACAATGAAAAACAGATAGAGTACGAAGGTGACCAAGTAGAGGCCAAGAACGGAAAGAAGAGATGGTGGTGCGCCTAGAACCAGATGGAGAAACGACATACGTAAGATGGGCGGAACACAGTGGATGGGATCAACCACTGAACCATTGAAAAATGGCGACAAATTAGGAAGGCGTGCATCCAGAGATAAAATATATAAATACTGAAAATGATGAAGTTAAATGTATAAAGGTCTGTATCTTTACATAATACAGATAATATACGTACGCGTAAAATGGTATAGGTTTTTTTTCATGTTCCAAATAATAATAATGAAACTTACCAAATATACAGAGCTGGGTATCGAAATTAAACAGCAATGGAATATGAATAAAGCAGTAACAGTGCCAATTGTGCTCTCAACAACAGGAGCCACACCTAAAGCGCTACACGAAAGCATTAAGGTATTGGAGCTTCCATCATTGCTGTACATACAATTACAAAAGGCCGCAATATTAAATACCTGTCACATAGTAAGAAAGTTCTTGAATATTGTAGTATAACTCTAAGAATACAATTGTCGACCACATAGCTACTTGATGTAATATCCGTACTGTGTGGAAACCGGGTTGACCCCGTGCAAATAAATAAATAGAAAAATAATAATAATGAAAATTATATAAATCTCTTGGTAACAACAACCAGAACCTCGGAAATTAGTTCATCTGACAACACTGCTATCAGCCAGTTTCAATATTAAAAATTATTACGAATAATAGTCAAACTCTGCAACCGAATAAAAATAAATCGAAGTCAACAAGGGGGCAAAATAAGTCGTGAGTTCATAAAATATCATTCGCTTCCATTTTTAGGTCGTATTCACCTTGCTGTTTCTACTAGACATTAAACGTTTGTACCAAACTAATGCATTGTATAATGCAATGATTTGGCTACGTTTAAAAAAGATACATATTCTATAACCCACTAGTTAAAAATACACTACAAAAATAAAAAAATAGCGATGACTCATCTGTGTTACTGCACAAAAATAATATTTCTTGTTACAGTGGAAGTACACCGCGCGTTTAGTGAAATTTAATATCAATATCATAAATTAATGAAAATTCTATAATTAAAGGCAAGTCTAAGCGCCAATGAAGCCGATTTTCACAAAAAGTTCAAATTGTTCGAATTTCGTTAAAAAATTAATCTGATTAATAAAACTTTTATTATAGAATTACCTGGCCTTTAATAACTATATTTTGCAAAAAATAAAAATGAATATGCAGAATTACAGTAATTATATAGTTTGAAGCTTCTTAAAATTTCCTTAATTTACAAAGATACTCAAATATGTATGATGTACACAAATCAATATGAAGTTTTATATGAGAAATGACACATCCTTATTCGTTATCGCTCTCATGTGAAACAACATTTTTCTACGAAATCTACTTTTGCTACTTCGCAAAAATGATTTTGCATTCCCTGTCATTCTTAAAACGCCCCATATACAAGGTGTTAAAAAAAGGTCGAATATTTACCGTTTCAGGGATAAGAGGCGATTTTGTTTTTTAATCAATAAATTGCATTTATGAGAAAGAGCAATAAAAGCACTAACAGGTAAATAAATATATTATTCGCACAAATACCACGGTCTAGTAAGTTAAAGTCAGGGGGTGTATGTAGCCTTGCAATTAGGCCACTCGTATTATTCATTTGTCGTTATAAATTAGAGGTATTCTCAGACATTGATTGAAAAATGTGGAGGAGTCCCATTGTGCATAAACCACAGATGAGCCCTGTCATTAATGGGTACATCTTCCAATAGTGGGAGTAAAGTGTTATTCAAGAAGTCCAGATACATTTCACCAGTCAAACAATTTAGTAAAAATACTGATCCTATCAGCCAAACATTTAACGAAAATCAATGCTGATGTCTTCATTAGACAGCAGCGTGACGATTTTTGTCTGCCCAAACATTATAATACAGATTAATGATACTGTTATTTGTAAAAGCAACTTCATCGGTAAATATAATATTGGCAACAAAGTTAGGATTTCTGCAATTTTCCTAAGTATGAATCTAAACACCATTCTTGAAGCATAATCAGATGCAACAAAGGCTTGTGCCCGCGTAGTTCACATAACATTGATCATTCGAGCCGGATTTCCGACAATAGGTTGGAGTGGACAGGTCCCCATGGTTAGGTCAAACTTCTGATTGTTGGCCAATAGCAGCATCTAAGTTATTGTCGAAAAGATGGCTCGAAGGACCATTGTTGTGTGAACTATTGAGATCCCTGGTATTTGTTAGTGTGTTTTTATACACAAAACAAGAAAACATTATGCGATCTTAATTGTTCGCACAACATAAACATTACCTACTTTAAAAAACACATACATATATGTATACACTGTGTCTATAAAGTAACCCCCCCCCCAACTAATTTTTGAACGACTTGATATTTTACCACAAAATTTGGTGTGCTTTAATGGGAAGTTAAATATTATTTTTTAGCCCATGATTAAATTTTCTATCATTTAAAATGGCGGCTGGGCGCCATTTTGAATTTTTATTTTAAATAGAAGGGGGGTCGAGTGACACCTCATTTGAAAGGTCTTTTAATTCTGCGTCTGATCCTAGAGTTTCAAAGAAAAATATTCAGCCAGCACAAAATTACAAATGTTTGAAGATAAAGAAGTCTATTTAAAAAAACTAAGAATTACAGCAAAAAGAAATTAACTTAAGTGTTCAAAATGTTCATCATTCACTTCTTGGCACATAAAAAGTCGGTTATGAAATTCCTGCCTTACATTTTCATAAGTTTCTGGAGTGATATTTCTGCAAACTTCTGTCCAGTTCTTCAATTGTTTCTGGAAGGGTTCTGTACACTTTTGATTTCAGATATCCCCATAGAAAAAAATCTAAGGGGGTTAAATCTGGGGACTGAGCCGGCCATTCTACAGGCCCCGCCTACCAATCCATCTTCCAGGAAAATGTCCGTTGAGGAAGTCAGAAACAGGCATTTTTAGACGAAATAATGAACTAAATTTACAATAACGTAGATATATTTAAGTGAAAATGCCAACCGAATTTACACTTGACAGTTGTAATTAAGATTAGCTTATAAATGACAACAAACAGCAAAAAAACAAATGAAAAAGTGGACTACCTACTTGATAAAAAAATCCAGAAACAATTGAAGAACTGGAGCAACGCATTACAGAAGTTTGCAGAAATATCACTCCAGAAACTTATGAAAATGTAAGGCAGGAATTTCATAACCGACTTTTTATGTGCCAAGAAGTTAATTGTGAACATTTTGAACACTTAAGTTCATTTCTTTTTGCTGTAATTCTTAGCTTTTTTAAATAGACTTCTTTATCTTCAAACATTTGTAATTTTGTGCTGGCTGAATATTTTTCTCTGAAACTCTAGGATCAGACGCAGAATTAAAAGGCCTTTCAAATGAGGTGTCACTCGACCCCCCTTTCTATTTAAAATAAAAATTCAAAATGGCGCCCAGCCGCCATTTTAAACGATAGAAAATTTAATCATGGGCTAAAAAATAATATTTAATTTCCCATTAAAGCACACCAAATATTGTGGTAAAATATCAAGTCGTTCAAAAATTAGTTGGGGGGGGGGTTACTTTATAGACACAGTGTATATTGCTGTATTACAACGTGCTCTAACTCAGATATCTTAACCTATTGCTAAATCTAATAAAGCTGTATTAAGCTACCCTATAAAAGAATAAGTTGTTTCTAGATGGTAAAGCTGATTGTTTTGATTGATATTCATCTTCAGAAAAGCATAGATGATACTTTCCAACCTTATATGTGCATTTTTGAGCCGTACCTAATTTAACAAATATAAGAAAAAATGTAAGGATTACTAAATTTTAAATTTGTGAATGTAATACTTTTCTTTTTGAGAAAAATATATTTGTAGTAATGTTCTTATGAGTGTGAGGAAGCTTTGTGTTAATTTTGATTAACATTGAAGTTGTTTGTAATAAATAATTTTACACATTGGTAATTTCCCTTTGGTTGTAATTTTAGTGGTAAAAATGTTATTATACTTTAAGGATATTTCTAATGAATTTGGTCAGTTTTAATGCTTACCCCTGATTGGATGAACCCCTTCGGGCCGCTTAAAAATTGTTTGTTGGTATTGCGGTTGCTACGTAACTCGCAAAGAAACGATGAATTTGGTCTTGTAAAACAAGAAAGTTGAATTTTGACCACCAAGCTGAAAGTACGCTAAATGTGCAGTAAGTTCGTGTTTTTGAATTAAAATAAATGTGTTAATGTTTATCTACGTATTCAAAGTGTTTTCTTACACTTACGTTCGAGAATTCGTGAAAATCTGCGAAAAATTCTAATTTTATGGAAAAAAAAGTTGACATCGACAATTTTGTTATCACTAATCTTTTGTTGATGGGGTGAATTTCAATTTGGTTTGACAAGTTGACACAAACGTCAATGTCACTTATGGAAATTTTGGAATCTACAAGAAATTATTAAAAATATTTAAATATAAATAAAGGGAAGTGCTTCAAAATATTAAAATGCAAGAATTGAAGTGTTGAGAACTGAATATACTTACGTGTGGCCGAGATTTGGATACAACAAACAACAATTAGCTGCACTAATTTGGTCAAGCAAAACCCTGGACAACTTATTTAGTGCTTTGAATCATGGAACTTATTTAAAAATCAGGACCATTACCTAAAGTTGCGATCAGATAATTGAGGTGGGTGTTTCTTATAAAGAAAAATATAAACATTTGGAAGGATAATGAAAATAATAATTGGTGTTTTATTATGTTTATGTTGAATTATGAATTTGAATAGTATTTTGTGTCATAAAGGGGAAAGCACTGATAATTTTTGAAATGAATTTCCTGACTAATTTCTATATGATAATTTTTTTGATTTTCCCTGTTTTCTCCGTGTGTGTATTTGGTTTGTTACCAGCTACACGAGTTCATACAGTACGACCAATTATAACAGCGACCCTGAGATCTGCAAAGAAGTTGGTGAAATTTTATTTTATTTCGTGTTGGTTAAACAATTTCTGAATTTGTTTATTTTGAATATTCATTTAGAGGAGGATATATCGATTAAGAATTTAATATTATTTTATGGCGCCCAATGTGTAGGTTTAACCATTCACTTTATTTTTGTTTGGCCCAATCAACGTTATAATCACAACCAGTACCAGTACTTATTTAATTATTTATATATAATCCCTTATACAGCAATATATATATATATATATATATACCGGGTGCTAATGAATTGCAGGGACAAGCTTCTAGGGCTTAAGGTGCACATGAAAACAAACATTTTTGGTTAATAAATGTATGGTCAGCAGCGTTTCCTTTCAGTGATAGAGCTTCTCAGAGATTCTTTAAGAAGCACCTAAATGTAGGCAACTCAGATTTACTACCTACTATTTGTTTCCATAACGACGGAAATTAACACAGGATAAATAAAGCCCGAGCTTCGTGAAAATTTACTATAATTTTTTTAATTTTTGAATTAATTATTGTAAATTTGTCATCATCGTTTTACTTGATTAAGTTTAGGGTGCATGTTGCATGAATAGCTAGTGTGTAAGGGACGCCCGCACTCCCTGATGTAATGGGAAAGCGGCGACAGAGGGCGGGAGGGGGTTATTATGAATGAATAAAAAAAGGTAGGTGTTCGAATACGTTCCCAGTTATTAAATCAAATCCCGGAGGTTTTTTGGATTTATGTCTTCTTCAATTTCTTTTGACACTTCTCGTGGAGTATCCAATTTTATTTCTTCCTCCTCTCTTCCATCTTCCGCATCCAGTGCTTCATTTTGAATTTGTTGTTCATTTGGTTGAAATATCTTTTGAAGTAGTTTGCGAAGGCTTCTGGCTTCGGTTTGTTGTTTCTTGCCGTTCTGTTTTGTGGTCTTCTTTCTTGTAGCAGAGATTCATAGTGCTCTACCTAGTTTTTAAGGGTAATACACTTACATTAACTTTCTTCTTATGCTTGCTGTTTTATATTCCTGCTTATTCTCCAAGATTCTTTGTTATTCTTAGAGTATGTTGCTAATTTATCGGCATACTTTATCACAATGCTGATTTATTTTTATTCTGATCTTCGTTTCGACTTGCTGCTTATGCCTTGCATACTGCTGTCTTGCTTGTAACGTTTTACTTATTAGCCATTTGTGATATGCCTTTTTGCTTGCTTTGATTTTCTTTCCAATCCCGTACTAAGACTCCTGACCATTTATCCTGCTTTTCTTCTTCTTCTTCTGTATATAGGCCATTAGCCTGTTATTTACCTGCAATGGAGTAGGTTCTGTAAACCCAATTTTCACGTATGCCAGGCAGGAGGCTGACCTAACCCGTCGAAAAGAGAATAGACATGATTTTCGATTGTCAAAGATGTTCGTATGACAAGTCTGCTGCTTTTCTACTGTATCTGAAGTTCACCCGGCTGTTTGTTTATGCCTATCTTTAGTTGTTCATATATTTCGTCTTATCTTCTACGATCCCATCTAGGTTTTTGTTCTAGTCTTCTCTGATATAGTGATTTGCTGATTCTTTTATCTTTCCTGAGTTTTGACTTTCTGCTTATTTCTTGTATATTGCAGTTATTCTTCTAACGTTTTACTTATCGTTATTAGTCATTCGTAATATAACTATCTTTTTTATCGTAATAGTTCTGTTTTATAATGGGCTATTTTGTTGCTTCTACAATTTCTTGTTCTTCTTTTTCTTGCAATTTATTTCTGATAGTCGCGATATTTAAAAATAGTTTTA
>JABXWE010042362.1:0-10862 GCA_014611495.1 Limonius californicus | reverse complement strand
TTTTACAATATAATCGTCGTTGTTGTTCAACTCATTTTGATTTACTTATTTAATATAAACACTGCATCAACATAACCTTCATACTCAAATAATTGACAACTATAGTGACGTTTGTTTCTGATTTTTAGTTGTCGGTATAGTTGGTTGCATACACAATAGGCGAATTTGACGCGTTTCTTTTAAAAGTATACATAGGCTATGTATACTAAAAAGAAAACTTCCCTGTATAAGCTGTCTATAGTATCAGTCTAGCTCTTGCGAAAATATAAAGACATAAAAGGATGCCATGGGCTTAAAACGGAATTGTGACACATAAACGACCACATCCCTAGCGTAGCTCAGAGGAGGAGGTGGGGGTTCCTTTCGCAAAATACAGCGCACCCGAATCTGATCGAATTCAGGTTTTCAGTCGTAATAAGTCAGGGCGCCAACGGGAATATCACTAGATCCGGCATTGCTCTAGCTCTATATCACGTTGAACGGCCATTCCGAAGGTTGTGCGTGATGGAACTTACCTTTTCACGCAATTTTTCCTAATAAAAAATGTTAATTTACTAGCCCCGTAAACAAAGGGGCGCAACAATCACTCTCAGCTGTCCTTACAGGAATCCTTCACATTACTTTTAACACAAATCAAAATAAAATAAGAGTTATGCTTAAAAGACATTTATTTAAATTAAAGAAAGCTTACAAAAATACAAGCAAAATGGTTAAATGATTATAATTCGGTGACGAACAAAAATACACATTATTTTAAAAAACAAACACAGTTCGAAACGAATATTCTTAATATTAAAAAAACGGTCATGTACAGGTGAACTAAAAATAATTAAATCTAAGCTAATACCTGAAAAGAAGATAGTACAGAAAGGCCTTGTACACGCAGTATTATTTTCTTATATCGCTAAAGTTCTTCGAATAAAACATACAAAATAGAAACTGATTTCACAGGATTGCACACTGAATGGCGCCGTCTCAGGGGCGGGCTCCCCCTTGGTAAAGTAAATGGAACAGCTGAAGCGTGGCTAACAAAGGTTCTGAAAATTTATCTTTTTCGATGACAAATTCGCCTTTCAGGGAGGTGTAAGCTTGAGTCAGTTCCTAGGTGTAGGTTTTTCTCTACTTACTCTACTCTACTCTACTTCTACTTCTCTCGAAACCGCATGCTTTTGGTAAATTTTTCAATACTGCGTCATACGACGAAATTTCCCAAATCGGTATTTTAAACGGTATTTTCGTAATTTTTGGGAAACCGAATATTATTCCCCTTTTTTTGGACGCACCGTAAATGGTACCGCACAAAGCGAAAGTAGTTACCTTTTGGTAAATCACGCTGACTCGGAAGCCCGAGGGTAATTTTAAATCTGCGTAACACTTAGGTCGAGAGCTGGAGCCTGACTTCCGCTTTTTTCCCGCACTTAACAGTGTGACGACCCGGATTAACGCTGCGTTAAAAAAATCTAAGTCACGTCGCGCATACAGGGTGTCTTCAATAAAAATAAACGGCACGCATACAGGGTGCGTTCCATAAATGCGGTCGAATGTCACCAGGACCTGAGAGGCATTCCTTCCGCCAAAAGTTGATATTTTACCCGTGCGTTATATTATTATTAAATTTTGTTCTACGGTGGAAAAACTGTACCGAGCGTTATTGACATTATGGCAATAAACAGTGCCCGTCAAAAGTATGGAACATACTAAATAAAACTGTAAGAAATGATTTTTTGTAAAAATGCTTAATCACGTCGATTTTATTTAAAAAAAATGCACTTTTCTAAGTCAAATCCTTTTTCCTTGATTTGAATTGATACTTCAGTTGTCTAAATAAAATGACAGTACAAAAATGTTGACACCTTTCATAAGAAAATTTGCGAGAAATAAATTATTGAATATTTAGAAACACATTGTTAACAAATTGTATTGAACACAGTCGTTTTAGGAAACAAATGCAGAGGCAAGGTGTCCGTTGTTATCAGTTGTCGACGTGACTAACAGATATAAATTACGAAATAGTTAATAAATCCGCTATAGCTCAATTATAGAGCACACAACGCCTAGAAATTTATCTGAGGTGTGAAAACCTTACAATAACACAAGAATATCTGATATGTTTAATGCGAAGTATTTATTAAAAGTAAATACATAGTGCACATCAAAATAATAGGTCCTGTTTTCTTTGACGGAAACCCTACTGGAGAAAGGTATTCACAGTTTCTGAAAAATGACCTTATTCTAAACCTCGCGTTACTTTACCCAAACCAAGATGATCCAGATGTGGCTTTGGTATCAACAAGATGGTGCACGGCCATATTATGTGCGTCTCCTCCACGACTTTTTAAATCATTGTTTTCCTGCAAGGTAGATCAGTTGTCGAGGACCGATAGAGTGGCCGGCTAGATCGCCTTACTTTACACCGCTCGATTATTATTTTTTTTTAATAGGCCTATTTCAAATCAAAAGTTTATTCTACTAACGCACAAAATGTCGAAGATTTGAAGAATAGTATTAAACAAGAAATTCAAAAAATTGCCGAAGATGTTATTTATAATGTCTTAAGAGAATTTGTGGATAAACGTGCTTATTGCCAAGAAGTGAATGGGTGGAACTTTGAGCATTTCCTTTGATACCTAAAGTATTATTCACATTTTACAATCAATGGTTTATTTTGCCGTTTATTTTTTGTTGTTTATATTGGTTGTTAATTAGAATTTCAGTTTCTTTCTGCATTTTAATAATAGTGTGTCTAAATATTTAATGATTTATTTCCCGCAAATTTTCTTATGTAAGTTGTTAAAATATTTATACTGTCATTTAGATAATTGAAGGATCTATCCAGATACCGAAAAAAATAAGAGTTTGCCATTTAAAAGTATTTAAGAACAAAAGAATGTCGAAAATCTGCATTTTTAAAATTCGACGTATTTCAGGATCTTCACGAAAAATCTTCGGTTTCAGTTTTATTTAGTATGTTTCATATTTCTGGCACGCACTGTATATTAGCCATCACGGGCGAAGAAGACAAAAGATTTATTTGAACTTTCCATTTCTAGCACAAAGGCAATCTTTATGAAATTTTGTATTTATGTTAGTAAATTGCAGAAAGAAAATTAGCGGATTGAAAATGAAGAATATTTGAGATTTTTGTTCTAAGTTGTGAATGTTTATTGAAATACCAGGCGGTCATAGGTAAGAGATCAGTACGTTATTCTTTTTCGGGTCTAGGGTTCAATTCCCCGCACCGGAACATCGGATTTTTAATAGCCGTTGTCCCTCACTAGGAAATGGCAATCCAGCAAGGTAATCTGCCTAGTAAAATTTTCTGTGGAGTAGAAGTGTTTACACCTCCCATGGCTCGGAACTCATGTTAAGCTGTAGGTCTTCTATGTCAGTGATACCTACTTAAAAAAGACGCATAACACAGACATAGGTGAGAAGATTGTAATGTGACACATGCAGCTTAAACTTTTCATAGGAAATGTGAATACTCTAAGTAGTTCCGGTTTCATGATCTAAGGATTTGAGTATTCTGTCTTGAACTTCAATTGAGAACTTTTTTAATTTCAGGATTTTTATTAAATGTGTTGAATTTGTATTATAATACAGTTTCTACAGTGAGTATTGCTCATAAGCTTGCTAATTCAATAAATTTTAAAAAAGGTTTAGGATTGTTAATATTTTTAACAATTAGAAAAATGTGGTTCTGATACTGTTATTGTTCATAATAATCATAAAGAAGGCCATAATAACAAAACGCTTAACGACCGTCACAAGTCCATTATTAAGGCGAAATTTTTTAATAACCTTTATATAGCTCCTCCCAAACAGATAGTAATAATTATAATTCCTCTTCAGTTAAGACTAAAGCAGATATACAATTTTGTAGATTCTCCTAACAGCGGCTTGAAATATATTTAAATTGCTTATTTATCAAATGTTTCCTCTTACTGAGTTGCTAGACATTATAGCAACTGAACAATTTGTATTAATGAGGAAATATCTATGTTACTAGTGTTCGGTAAAGCAATCTTAGTATTATACAATATTTTTTTAAATACGGTCAAGTGACATTTTAAATAAAACAAAATAATCTAAGTGACTGTTGAAACTACAACATATATTAACAGCGTTCCTATTTATGTCACTTTAATGGTTGTGAAGGGTATAATAACAAATTAATGCATATAGTTAATGACTAATGAGTGTGATAACTTGCTAATTACGTATATCTATTTCATACAGTAAATTTTATGAAGTTTACTATCTTGGTGTTCCAGTACGTTAAACAAACATGTCTTATGAAATTCCTTTAGAAAACGAAGCAGCGATTTTATTCGATTTCCACTTCCTCAGTAGTAAACATAAAATAGTTTCTTAAACCTTTTATAGGTCAAATTTCCAAGAAACAATAAAGGGAGAAGAATTGTGTTTCATTGTATAAGTTTATTATGCAAAGTCTTTGATAATTTTATCGGAAATGTTTACGGTCAGACTATTTATTGCTAATTAATGTTTAAACAATAATTATGCAGAGGATACTAGACAACTCGTTAAGTAACTATTTACAAACAAACGATTAGAATATGTTCAGATTAGTTTTTGTAATCTAACAACTTTTTATAGTATTACGTACTGTAGTTTCAGCAGTATACGATACTTCCCGAAAGTAAATTGTAATATTGACAGTTCGAGAAACCGCGAAAGCCTCAAAGAATATATTATACGATACTTCTTTAATTTAAAGTATCAACATAATCAGGCATTTTAAAATAATTTATACTTTTCTCTCTCAGGTTCCAATTATCAGCCCTGCGTAAAAGATAATATGGTTATAGTTCTATGAAATCACTCGTGACGGGTTTTATCGTATAGGTATGTATTTGAATATCCAAAAGCATACGTACCTATAAGAGTATAGTTGGACCAAACTTTTAGTAGCGAATGTTAAGCTGTTGACTTAAAAGCTGCAAGTGTTAGGGTAGTTGCAGGTAGGCGATCAAGAACGTATTCAAGAAAATTGGCGAATGGATAAATACGTATGTTATACAACCAGAAATGCTTAAAATAATACTTTTTTTTTAAATTACGTAATAATTTGACATACTTTTCTAATATTATTAGAAGCTAATCTACATTTTATTTTATGTGTTTAATTTAGTCAGACTCGACGTCGCTAAATTCTGAGGTCACAGAAGATTAATCAGCTCCTAAATTAATCATTAAAAGTTTCATTTCATATTTTGCATACTTCTCTTCAACCTTCAGGATGTGTTCCACGCAATTTTTCCAATGTTTATCAATTTCACAAGCAGCTTCTCTGATAAGACCCAGAACATTGTCGCTTAACTTAGGAGAAGTATTTCTTTTTCTGACGTTTGTTTTCGAAGTGCTACACATCGTTTCGATCGGATTAAATTCGCAAAAGTAGGGGGGTAATCTGAAAATATTATGGCCGTTTGCAAGGGCAGTCTCATCAACGAAATTAGGTTTTTTAAAATTCTGTTCTTCCATTAGTTTTACTGTTTTAGTTTTCACATTGACAGGAATAGAAACATTATTTTCATTTAAAAATTGTATAATGTGTGCTTTTTTTGTGTTTTGGTTGGGTATTTTTAATTTGCCTGGAATGGTAAGATGCGTTATCCATCACAATCATGCTATTTGCCGGAATTTTGAGAAGTAAAAATATGCAAAATCAATCTTTCAAACATTTCGGCGTTCATATCTTGGTGGTAATTTGCGTTGGAACTGCTAATGTTTTTTGCTGATAATTTCAAACAGTTATTAACGAAACCATTTTCACTATCAGCATGGATAATTATTATGCGCTTTCCTCTAGAAGGTGGAACATCTATGATGGTTTTCGTTGAGTTATCAGTCCAACCTTTTCTGATGACGTTATGAGTGCCCTGTTTCATCTAACCAAATTATTGATCGATTTTGCCTACGGTATAAATTAGTTATCTTAAGGTATTCGTCGTGCGATCGCTTTCCATTATGTATTGCCGTTTATTTATAAATTTATATTTAAATCCCATATCTGTTGTCAAAAAGCGGCGGGGATGGCTCAGCGGTAGGAGGGCCAAGCTTTGGATGTAATAGTCCAAACGCTTCCCGGTTCGAATCTCTCCAGGGTCGGAAATGTTTCTAATTCCCTGGGTGATCGGTACTGGGCCCCGGTCTCCATTTGCCATTGGGAATGAAATTAATGGCACTCCTCGTATTACGGTCGCATTAGAGAAGTAACAAGATCACAAACAAAAACATTCACACACAACAGGCAAGCCAAGCATGGTTTCGCACCAACACGGTAAGGCCGGGCGCAAGTTGAGACGCAGTTTGGTGAGGTGAGGTGACGCATGGAAGCGGGATTTTATCAACTGCGCGCAGGGAGAGCGAAAGTTGGGAGGTAGTTCTATCTCAACTGCGTGCCATTGAGAGTGTTTAAACGAACATGTGCGCGATGGCAATGTATATACAATCATTAAGTTCATAAGTTCGGAATTTGATTCCGACGAACTCGAAGACCAAGTAACTTCAACATTACTTCGTGAAAAGCTTTAGAAAAGAAATTACATATCTAAAGAAAAGAAAGACGTATTTTAAATAGTCAGCATGTGACGTATCGTACTGTTCTCCCTCGAACTGCCTCTATTAATTTTTCCTCCATCGTGGACTTCACTTTCAACACAACTTCTCACTCGCACGTCGTAGTCACTAGTGACAAACTGCGGCACGAGCACAAACCTTTGCAGCTCACGGACGCTCTGAAACTGCGTCACCGCACCCTGCATGCGAACATTCGGTGTAGTATTCACTTCTTTGTTTCACGGAATCTCACGGTGAGTCACCTCACCTCATCTCACCAGGTATGTAGCCAAGTGATGTACTAAAACGACGCAACCACCAAATTTTAATTTTAATATACATAGTGCTTGTTACACAGGCACAAATTTTATTTATTTCTAAGACCATTTTCTTAATTTTTTCAAATTTAACACTCTGTATATTACTATGTTTTTGAATTGACACGTTAATTCTTCACAATTTATATGAATATTTTCCTAAACCTAAAATCGATATTTTTACTTCTCCATTACAAATCGATGAATTATTAAATTTTCTATTTCTAGCTAATCTGGTAGCCACAATTGGGACATAAGGTGAGTTGGGATTGGAAATGGAGAGAGCAACTTTGAAGTTTTTACAGAAACTATTCTTCGCTGACGAGTCGACCTTCACCCAAAGTGGTAGCCCAATCCGACATAATACTCATCATTATGCAATAGAAAAGCCAAGCATTGTAAGTTGATGGATAACGACAATGTACTGTAAATATTTGGGGAGGTATTGTGAGCGATTTTGTGATTCGGTTTCATTTTTTAAATAGCATCTAAATGGTGTATAATATTTTTGTTTCTTGTAAAATAATTTGCATCGCCGTATGAGCTTCCAGCACGACGGTGCTCCAGCACGTTTCGCATTAGTAACTTAACAGTTCTTGAAACAAGAATTTGGGAACAGGTGTATAGGTCGCTGCTATACCATTAATTGGCCACCTAGATCGACAGATTTGGTGAAAGTAGATTTCTTTTTGTGGAAGCATATAAAATATAGTGTGTACCAGACCCTGTAACTACTGCAGAGCATATTAGAGAACGCATAATAGATGTTTGTGGTACAATTTCCGTTGAGTCGTTGCGAGCAGTAAATATGTCGTTTTTGAAAAGACGGAACAGGTGTGTTGATCAGAATGGAGGTCACACATAACATTTGTTATAAATAAATACTTGAATTGAAATGTTATCTATTTTATTAATAATAAAAGTAACTTTATTTCAAAATCATGGCTACTAGATTAGATAGTAATTAGAAGTTTAATACAGCAGACGCTCGATAACGTGAAGTAATTCAGACCCGAATGTGTTCACATTATCGAAAAGTTTACATTAGCGAGTGTGATTTTATTAATCAGCAAATTGTTAAAAGAAACGTTTAATAACACAATTAATATTGTTTTGCTCATTCTGTCACTCCCGCACCTAGTTCAACCTCGTCTATGATTTTCACTTTGTCACTCAATCTTAAAGACTTTCCTTTATTGGATGTGACTTAAGTTTAACAACGACTAAAATGAAATCAGCGCTGTTCCTCCACATAATTTGCTGAGAGTCACGTATGTACATCATAAAAACAATAAAAAAGCAGTGTTTACGTTATCGAGCTGTACAAGGTTTACGTTATCGGGCGTTCCATTTGATCCTATAGTAAGAATTTTATGTTTACATTAGCGCGATGTTTCCATAATCGGGTATTTACGTTATCGAGCGTCTGTTGTAATTCAAACGTTTGAACGGTAATGAAAAAGTACAAATATCTCTGAAAATATCGGTTTTAGCTATAAGACAATATCTATAAAAATTGTAGAGAACTAACATGCCACTTCAGCCATATAATAATATACAGAGTGTTCCAAAAAAATTGAGGAAATGGTAATAAAATTTGCGCTGGTGTAGTAAATACCATGTATAATAAAATTAATATTTGGTGGTAGTGTCGTTTTACAGCACTTGGCTACATAATTGCGAAATATGTATTCTAAACCTTTGTGCTGATAACATTTTCATATGTCTTAGATAAACTCGGCAGCGTCTTATACAAAACAAAAAAAAAACAGATCATTGGAAAGCTAATTTTACACTGAATTCAAAAATGTATAAATATAAAGGGTGTTCTATTTAACAAATAATACCTTGTAGATGCTTCGCTAGCAAATTGCGGTGAACAAATGACCTAGAACCACATTTCACCACTCTGAATATTGGTGAAATATTTCTGGTTTGGCGAAAAAGCACTACCAAGCAGTTTTGGATTTTTTAATGTAAGGGCGACAGTGCTATTTGTTACCGCAAAAAGTAATATATTTTTTAAATAAATTTATAAAACTTAAAACATACAAACTTTATACATGCGAATGAGCTCAGTTGTTTATTAAAGGTAGATTTAGCATTATGAAAACGAACTTGAACAAATAACTTCATCTGTACAGTAAACTGCTGGAAATCTATTATTAATAGAAAAGTAAAGTTGCTAACTAGCACATTACATGTGTGCAATAATACATGTTTTGGACCATGTTTAAGCATGCGTTTTCCTTTCTGATTGCCTCTGATTAATTGTTTATTATTATTTTATTATTTTTTAGTGTACGTTTAGTTTTGAAAATAAAAACTGTTCTGCTAGCAACTCTTTCCCATCTGTCGCAACCAAAACTGTTTTATGTCGTACCCCTATAAACGAAAACACTTCTAAATGTTATAAATTCGTTAAAAATAATTAATGGAACCCATTTCTCATACAACACCATACGCACCATGTTTCGTTTATTTCCCAAAATCGTAACACAGCACTATCGTCGTCTCTCTCGCAACCGTAAACGGAAGATAAAAGGCGACAGACGTGGCAGGGGTTGTTTGGACGGTAAAAAGTTGGAATCTTTGATGTATCATTTAATTAGCTACCCTAATAATTGGTCGTGGTAATTTATGACGAAACGTCACGTGCCTTACGCGCGCTTAGCCATCTGTGGTCCAATTTCAAATTGGACAGCAGTTGTTTCACCCGTAAAAGACGGTCATTCGTGGTTTATTGTTTTCGGCTGCTTTGTTTTACTTTCGGTTTTACCTGAATGGTAGAAAAGCACCTTTTTAATTGGCCAACACCTGTTGTCTCTCTGTTTGGCGCATGTCTCAGGAATTCCAATTTCAGAGTCGGTTGGTTTGTAGGTGTAGAGAAACAGATGATGCCAATTATTAGGTGGCTCACAGACAGTCCTTCCTGTTTCAGGTTTTAGATTTGAAGCCGCATAAACAAGATGTTTTCAGAATATTTCTGTTTTCCGATGATATTTTATGAGAGAAGGAAATTATTTTGTTTAGCAACAACCGAGGTTTTACTAAACATATTTGCAGCAAAGAGATTTCAGCAATGGAGCAATGAAAGAGAAGCTATATGAAACATGAACTATAAGTTGTGTGTTTTTATCAATGTTGCCAGTAATCTGTACCACTAACATGTGTCATTTGTTTAATGAGTATTTATTTTACATGAAAACAACAAAGTCTATTAAAGCCGTTCAGGTTCAACTCCTGCCAACTATTTTCGGGTGTTTGTTTTTGTGTGTAATTATATGAAGAATCTTATGACGACCTCAATAGTTGGTGCGATAGTAAAACAGATATGAGAAATAAATACATATCGCAGTTTGCATTACTGGATAAACACATCATGTTATTCCTTCAACATTTTATTTGTTGAAATCAAGAGTAATAGTATCAAATATTTAAAAAAAATGTAATAGTTATGAATAATACTATAACATACATCTACTAGATCTGCGCAGCTTTCGGAGAAGTGTCTTCCACTATTTTTATTATTTGTTAAAGGCTAAAAATGTCAAAATTTACAATGCGCAAGTACGAGGTTTGTTCACCTGAAACCCACCTTTGATCAACTTCGCCTTGACGACAAACAAAAATAATAACATCTTATCATTTTAAAAACGGGTAGGTATTTAATAGTATATTCTTCAACGAGTGTAGAATGACAGCTATTATTCACGAGGATGAAAATTCTGTCACGAGCCGAAGGCGAGTGACAGAATCATCCGAGTGAATAATAGCTATTCTACACGAGTAGGAGACTATACTTTCTCGACGACTATTTCATAGGAAGTTACAATTTTTGGTCTGAATCAGTATTATAAAAATTTTGCTTTAGATGAACGTATATCGGTTCACTAGCCACAACGATTTTATGCCGTGTGTACTGTTTCTGAGATTTCCTCGGCAGTAAATTACACGTCG
>JABXWE010042361.1:0-12948 GCA_014611495.1 Limonius californicus | reverse complement strand
ATAAGTTAGGTAGGTAATACTAGAGTTTGATTATATCAGAGGTTAATCAGTTTAGGATAGGTTAAAATAACTTATTTTACCAGTAGTATTTTCTAGTTACGTATGGTTAAAGTTAGGTTAGGTTAATATTTCTTCTTAGGTTAGGTAAGATTAAAGTTAGATTAAAAGTAGATAAAGTTAATTAGGTGCGTATACATTAAAGTGTTTTTTTTTCTGACAATTGCTCTTGTTAGATTAGACAGAATTAAAGTTAGGTTATGTAAAAGTATATGTTTCTTTTGTGGTTAAATTATTTCTACCTATGCCCTCAGCAACGGACTGTTTCCAAAGATTTTCCATAGCCTTTTTTGCAGGAACTTTTTAAATAATATAGTTTTTACAAGAGACCTTCACAAAAGTGTTACAATTTAAGGAAATATATTTACCTTATGCTCAACAGGCATATTGCTCTGAATTTCTGTTGGTAAAAGAACTTCCTTATAAATTTGATTGGGTAGCAAATTCGTCATTCGAACATATCCAAGTTCTAATAAGTGTTCAACTGAATCATCATTTTTAGAATTTTTCGTATACCTGTAAATTGAATTACATAGAAAATTTATAAATAACACAGACTACATCAAATTTAAAGGTCATGATGGGTTTACTTATATAAAATCGGCTATTTTAAAAATCATAAAAATACTCACAAAAAGTTACTTAGCACCAAATCAGCAATACCAATCTGTCCATCAGCTTCAGTAAGCCGCCACTGTGCATGTTTGAAGCAGATTTCGTTGGCCCTTACCATGGTTAAAGGCTTGTCATTGCGAGTAGTAGCTAAACGACTGTTAGCTAGCAGCTGGGACTCTTTATAGCAAGAAATCATCATGTCAAGCTCTTCACTCTGAGCATTCAGTTGAACTTTACAGTTATACACCTTAAATAATATTCAGATTATTAAAGCACAATTTTCTTACAGATCTTTATAAGATAACTAAACATACCAATTCCTCCAAGTTTTCCATCTCCTGAAGAAGTTCCAAACTGTTAGGCTCTTCCGCTAAAGCCTTATTAACCAAATAGGTTTCCTTTTCAAGCCTACGCAGTTTACTACCAGTTGACCTAATCTGATTCTGGAGACTTTGTATGGGTCGTCGCTGGTCTTCCACACTGTGCAACTGCAACTGAAACCTCATGCGAGCCAAACGCTCCAAGGCTTCCTTTCGGTGTGGCTCCACATACAGAAGAAGATTGTTAACTATATCTAGCAGCATTGCATACTGCAACAAATAATGATTATTTAGAATTTGGTATGGAAATCATATGTTTAATTCAAGTAAGGGATTGCTTAAATTTTTTAAAATAATTGAATAATCTTTAGATTTATATTTAAAACAGTGTATTTAATTAAATAGTTAAAAGTCTGGCTAATATTTAAAATAAGTTAAATACTGTAGCCACCAGAAAGTACAGTAGGTGTTGTTATGTATTTTTAAAATTTGCCGCTTTATAGGAATTAATTTTTTAATTTAATTGCCGCTTCATAGTAATCGAAATTCCGTTTTAATGGCCGTTTGAATGTTGGTCACAGTTTCGTTCTTTTGCTTGTCTTAAAAATTGAGTTATGGAAGGCCGGTTCCCTTAAACCTTGAAAGTTTCTTTTGTGAGCTGATTTTCTGCCGACCAAATTCTCGGAAGTGTTAATCTCGCCAGTCGCACGTGTTAATTTTTATTCTAGAACTTTTGCGTAACATTTCGGAATATGGTGCAATGTTTTTGGAGAATGGAAATTCCCGTTGCGTTTTTAAGTCAGTCAATTTTCGATCTCTGATGGCTCCGGTTGTCCGAAAACTACATCAATCGGGAACCGTAATTATGTTAAGTGCTGCAGGGGCGGCTCTTGGATTTTTTTTTCGAGAGGTATCCGTTATATGTGTTCCGTCTCGCTGTTGTACCAAGGGGTATTTAACAGACCATCGGCTACTGCCGGATTTAATAGGAAGCACTGGATTCATCCCCAGGAAAGGCAATTCCGTGCAAATTGGCCGGTCGCCGTTAGGCGATTTATTTTCGAAACCCAGCTCCCGTCGCTCTGTCGCTATTTTGTTTTACCATCAGGAAATCCCGTCTATCGTTTCAACGCTGCCCAGAAGAACGTCGTCTTCCTCTCTTTTTTTGGCTCTGCAACCGGAAATCGCCGGAGTTGTGCCTGCCTTCTCCGAACTTCAAGGTAAAGAACCAGTTTTTTTTGTTGTGCAGTGTAAAATAAACCTTCTTTTTTTTTCTCGCGCAAAGTTGCAAAATTTCCCGATATTGAACTTTTTTTTATGCAACCTAAAAGCGATCTTCAATTGCCATTTATTTATTGTTGTTTGTTTATTGTATTTTTCCTGTAAACTACGCCATTGGCCACACAGATTCATTATAATATAAATATTGTGCGTCAACGGCGGCGACTTTTTCTGAACGTTCAAGAATTAAAATAATGTAATTCAAACTTTTTGCGTTATAACTTATCATTTCATTGTATGGTCATATTTTAACCGTTTCATTATATGTGTTTTAAAGTTTACTGTCTCTTATTGTGTCTTTTGTACTTGTTGGTGTAAGAATTTTGCAAGCTTTAAATATATAGGAGGAGGCACAATCACGGTAAGTTCCGTTCCCGTAAGCTGTTGGCTTCCCGGCCTTCCACGAGGACCTACAATCAGCTGGATTTGGAAGGTGGCGCCCACTTATTTTTACTCGCCCTGTACACAACTAAAGATTTTCTCCCATAAGCGATGTTCACGAACTCCCCCTACTCCTCTGAGCTAAGCTGTAGGCCCTTTTACATCAAGCTGGTTACGAATCGTCGAGAAAGCTCGATTGGCCCGTAACAAATTGGCGCCCAACGTGGGGCTTTTTTTTGCGTCCGTAACAAATTGGCGCCGCAATGTAGGTTTTTTTGCGTCCGTAACAGTGTACCAAAACAGTGAATAAAGCCTGGGACACACTGTAAGGGTTTGTAGGTATTCTTCATGGAAAAATGTTCAAAGACAATATTTTAGGTCAAATGGCCATAATTTGAATCAGGTATTAATTTCTCAGTTTCCTTGAAGTACTAAAATATACTCTTTATAATATTCAACAATTGTATATTTAGAATAATAAAAGTTAAGACAAACCAAGTAGGTTTGTATAGCTGCCATGAAACCAAACTAAATAAACCCGCAGGCCGCAGCATTAACTTTCTTATCTTTATTTGGCATCCATTGAACATAAATAGAACATTATTATGGAGCCCCAGCAAGGCATAAAAAACGAATGTATTAAAATACTTGTGGTTCTTCGTTTGTTGTATAAAATACACAAAGTTTGAGGTTATAATGAATAAATCACCTTAAATTTAGACAGACCTGTAAGGAATTCGTGCAAACATCCAAGTCATGGTGCATTAGTGTAAAAGCATCAACTGCAGTTTGCCTACGATCCCAAAGTCCCACATCTTCTTGTGGTGGCTGAGGGACCTCGCCTAACTCTTCAGGATCCACACTTATATCACCATAGCCAGCGTAGAAAAACTCACATTTACATCTAGATACAATACGTTGCAGCTACAATAATAATATTTATTATACTAAAATTGAGGATCAGCAAACTTAGAAAGATCTTACCTGAATAGGCCAATTTTCTTCATTACTGCTAGCTCCAACAACATCGCTAACAACAGCACCAACTGACACACCACTGCCTACTATGTTAGGGACCTGAGGTATTTCTGAAATAACAGTTGACTCCTTTTCTTGAATATTATCAACAGTTAACCACATAATATTCTCTGAAAGTTTAGTTTTTGTTTTAAATAATAACTACATGTAAAAGTTTTGAGTTTTACCATTTAAAGAATCATTTTCCCCAGCATTAACGGTGGCATAATACTGTAAGCATTCCAATGACCCAACCCATGTGGTTTTGGTTACCAAGGCACGGTCCTTCCAGACAGGACGGTGTACCCTCTGCAAGATTTCCGCTTTTGCTGAGCTTAAAATTACATACCCCTTGGTTTCACAGCCTTTTAATAACACTTGTGCGTTCACTAACGCAACTAAAAGATATTATTTTATAAAACCAACTTATTGGAAGTTAATAAAAGTCATACTAAGCCAGTTTTTGTGCAAAACATCATCTTCCTGGCATGCCTGAAGTCCTTGCAAATGTTGTTGTCTGGTAGCTGAGGACAGATCATCACTAAACACCACTGCTTTGTTGTCAGCTTCTGCTATTAACTGCTTGAGCATAGTGGCAGCATGTCCCGACTGGATTTTGCTTAAAGGTGATGGTGCATCCTGAACAGTTGCTGATGATTGAAGTGCCTATGACAGATGAAGTGAAAAATTGAATATTTGAACAACAAGTGATGGATGCCAGGAAAAGTTTTTTTTAACGGGTATTTTGGTCCCAGAAAAAGACAATTTCATACCGTGATCTAAAAGTTAAAATGTATAATGGCTGTCAAAAGCCCACAATTTATTTTAATAGCTAAGTTTCTTCTGAATGCTATGATATACATTGGGGTTTAAACCAAGAATAAATTTTATAAAATATAGCCTTGAGGAAATTGAACTTCCATCTTCTGACTGCTAATCCAAGATGTTAATATACACTGTTTTAAAGGGTTCACATGCATACATGCATATTATTATATAAATTGTAGGATAATGGTCGACATCTTAGACTTGCAGTCAGAACAGGTTAACTGTTTTAAATAAACTTTCTTTTAAATCCCTATAAAATATGTCTAAACTCTATTTGTTGACCATTGAGCTAGAATGTCAACAAACGCACGTGTTTGACTCACCTGAGCGCGCGCTGCGATTAGTCTACGCTAAATAACGCTACTGCCTCATTACTTAAGGAGTAATTGACGCTCAAAACCTTTACTTTGCACTCATAATTACCGGGTTAAGTTTGTGTGCTTTTTGAGCAGTGCTTATCGGTTTTTGGAGCGTTTGTGTAGTGCCTGGTGCTTATTTTCCTAAAATGGTGCAAGTTGTTCCAGAAACGTGTAATCGTAGGGGGCGCCCTACTACTTTAAATGAAAAACAATTAATAGTAAAATTGTATAATTCGACGTTAGAAGAAAATCCTGAGATTTTCTTGACTGACATTGTACAATTTGTTGCTAAAACAGCTGGTGTTAGTGTTGCAACAGTGAAAAGAATTTTACAGGAGTTTCGGGATACTAAAACTTTATCTTCTCCAAAATCTCCCGAAGTTAGAAAAAAAATTTTGGATTACTTAACAGCTTTTACGTCAATATTTGAAATGCAGATGTCTTCAAGTCCATAAAACAGCTTTACTTAAAACAATGGTTCTTATCAGAACCACCTATTCTTCTAAAAAATAATTCTGACGGCGCTAACGTTAATTTAGAAACGCAAGGAATATTACGTAAATACACATCCGGTAAATCAACGCACCTGTCAAGCGTTTGTTTACGTTCTAACTCAATGCTCAAGAAATAGAGTTTAGAATAAGAGCTCACAACGTGGGGAAGGAATGTTTCAAGGGTTATAACAATTAATATTCGAATTCTAGAAATGTTGCTTCATTTTCTGTAGAGACTCAGCAATGAACATTGTCAGTTTCATTACTTCAAAACTATCATATTATCGATCATAGAACAAAACAAGTTCAACATTACACAGGTATTTTTTATGCAGATTCAGATCAGCAGTCCGATGTGTTATACATGTTAACTTCTTAGGATATTGATATCATCTTTGTTCTTTTCAATAGAGATGATAGGCGGTCGTATCTTCATCATTAAAGGCTCTTTCCATTTTTCTCAGATATTATGTTTGATGGAATTATTTTTTCAAATAAAAAACATACAGAATATCTGCTTTCTCATAGTAGGCTTGTAAAACGTTTTTTTACAGAGCTCTGTGGATCAAGAAAGACAGCAAACCAAAAACACATTTGTCCTGATTGAGGTTAGATCATTCAGGCTACAAAAATAGCAAAGTAATAGATAAAATACTATTTTCTAATAGAAACACTGTAAAGAAACCAAAAGGAACACATATTACTGTTTCAGTAACGAATATACCTATCCTTGTAGGTGTAGTAGAAATCTTGGTTACTATTTTTTTTAGCAATAGGATATTAATGAATTTGTTTGGGAAATATCTGCATAATAGAAGCACTTGCTCTTTTTATTCTATAATTTAAAAGTACAAACCAGATACCTTAAATATTAAACAAATTGTCACTCTTTGAAAAAGGGAATTTGAAGCAAAACATAATCAATTACAAACAGTGGTCAAATAAACCACTTTAATTTTAAAAAACGCACAGCTCTAATACTACTTCTAATACTATTCAAAAAGCCTTGAAAATAAACCCATCCAACCTTATATCAGAGGAAAGGAGAAACACAATTCTTCTACATCCTGCATGCCCGCCTTCAATCTCTATTTAAAAAAACAAAATGAATGTCAATATTCTGAAAAAGTAGAGAGTTATTGAAGCTCGAATCAAAGTTTGTTATCTACGTAAGTTTCTTATCTAGTTTCTTATCTAGTTTCTTATCTAGTTTCTTAATAATGTAAAAACCTCTACTATCAGTAACAATAAACAAATTAGGCACAAAAAACAAAACCAAGGTTTTTATATTAATACTCAAAACTAAGACGTGTTCTTTCCTAAAATAAATACACACATACACAAGATAAATAAAATAGTAAACTTTGTTAGATTTCCTTTGTTTCTGTATAATTTTTTCGCTTATTATGATTTAATTTGTATTGAGTACAATTTAAAATCGAAAGTAGTACCTGCAGTGTAGGATTTGGTGGTGTTCCAGGTGTTTCAGTGTTTCTGCGTTTCAGTGGAGTAGAACTGCTTTCCTTTCTGAAGCCCTTCAATGCTTCTGTTGAAAGGTTTTTCTTCATTCTCTGTAATTAATACTTTAATGTAAATTATTTAATTCAAGTCTTTAAATAAGCTACTAAAGCATAAATATCACAGATTGTTAAGACTGTTTAATAACACCCTATTTAAAGAAAAACGTGTTTTTCTGTAACAGATAGTTGTAGTGAATTTTCACTGCGGTCCTGGAAGGCTGAACAGGAAAAATAGTAAACAATAACAAATACTAGCAAATATTGACGGTTACTAGTATTCACCTTATTGTAAAACTATCACTAACTTTAACAGTGAGTTGTAACACCTCGAATATTCCTATATATACAGGGTTATTCAAATTCGACCGGCACCATTGGGATCTCGCTTATTATAAGAGATAGAGATTCGTTTAAATTGCGGCAAAGTTGCGGTTGTTTTGGCGCTATTTTGTGGCATTCATTTTTCTGATTTCAAAAATGTATAACACTCTAGCATTCGCTCTTCATTATAATACAAAAATTTGCAAATTAGTAAATTATTATTACTAATAAGGGTAACAGCTGTAAAACAAAAGACGGCGTAACTCTAAAACAAAATAGAAATAGACGCTTCTAGTCGAAACAAAAGCGCAAGCAGTTGTAGTTTGACAAGCTCAAAAGTGATTCATCTTATTGGTAATTTGTAAAATTTCAATTGAGATTGTATTTTAAAAAATGGTTTTTTCAAATGAAGAGAAATGTGATATGATACAAGCGTTTTATACTTGTCGTAAAAATGCCTTACTAGCCAGCAATCGTTATTTAGAAATGTGTCCAGAAAGGGAACAACCAAATAGAAGATTTTTTTTAGAACTGCATCGAAATCGAAATGAATACGGCTCATTTAATAAACCTCGTGCTTTACGTCAACTTCCAGGGATCAGACTGGATGAAATTTGGTTCCAACAAGATCGTTGCCCTGCCCACAGTACTTTAGTCGTACGGGAATACTTAGCAAATACATTTCCTAATCGTGTAATTGGAACCGTAAGCACAATTCTTTGGCCGCCTAGATCCCCGGATTTTACCATTACCCCACAAATGCTTGCTAATGTAAGAATCGGATTTTACAATGGCTTGGGCTACTGCTTGGTAAAGGAGGACAATTTGTTCGAACATTTATTGTAAATAATATCTTGCTTCAGTTTAGTTCTTGGAAGTGCTAGTGTTGATTATTTACTTCAAACTTCTAGGGCTTATAGTATACATGAAAACAAAAATGTTTTGTAAAAAAATGTATGGTCACAAGTGTTTCCTTTCAGGGATAGAGCTTCTCAAAGAATCTTTAAGAAGCGCCTAAATGTTGGCAACTACCATTTGTTTCCATAAAGATGGAAATTAATGCAGGATAAATTTAATTTGAATTTGAAAAGTGGGAAAGAGGGCTTTATTCAATACAATTCTATTAAAACTACCTTGAAGGCCGAAGGGAATTTTACATTTTAAAGTTCATCTAAAAGCTATTATTTGGATGGCCCACTAAAACAATCATAAAAATACAAAAACATAGCAATGTATGAAAATTTACTCTTATAAAGAGAAGGACACAACCAAAAAAAATTCACAATAATAACAAATACGATCTATAGTTCAAAAAAAATATCAGGCATATGCAAAAATTCAAAATCTGGAGGATGTTCTGGTATAAAACCAGACTTATATTGAAAACCAAACATTTTTTTGTTATAAGTGTATAATTTTTATTTTCACATAGCCTATACATTATTTTTTAAAGGAACCTACTAAATAAAGCAACAAGTTCAAACAATTAAGACTAATGACAGAACCCCGTTAACACTCCATAAATGTCAAGAAATGAGAATATATAAGTGTTGTTGAGTATGTTTGAAGTAGGGCATTGTGTTAGCTTTAGTAAACATCTAAAAATTCACATCAATTTGGCATTAAAAAGCTTGTAAAATTAAAGTTGTGGATTTTTGAGTAAACCGACATTAAACCTGGAATATACAAAAAAAATTTGCGGCCTTAACTGTATAAAATTTACACTAATTTAAAGAATGTCCTTCAACATTACAATTTTAATATTAAAAAATAGATTTTGCAAAAAAAAAATAGAAAAATTTAATAAACTTATTCATTTTGCTGTAAAACTGCATTTGTAATTTTAAGAAATGTATATAGCAGAAATTAAATGCGCTATTTCCATTTTTCATCTGTATTTCTGACATTTATTTTCGTATTCTTTGAATTCACTATCCTATTTCTCGTCATAATTTTTTAAATTTTTATTTACCTTTATTCTTTTTGCTTACTATTCACATGCACATTCTATAATTTTCAAATGAATTTACTCACCTGATTCCTCATAAAAGAATCAAACAATGCAAATGCAACATTTCTGTTGCTTTTAGTCCAGGCACCCTTCAGGTCGTACACCACTAATCTATGAGTCGGTGTATCTTTGTTTCGCTCACTCGCGCCATGCTCTCTGGTAAGCAAGACAGTCTCCCGTCCATAAGACACTTTAGCAACAGATAAGCAAAAGCACTTCTCCACCGGTTGCCTCAGAGAAATCGCCTCCTTTTCTGGATCCTCTTGTAGAGCACTCTTTAACCAAATTTCTGTATCATTAAGTTCAGAGTTCATGTAAACAATTGACCATTCTGCTTTTGGACGGTGTTTCAAACCATCGTCAATGGGAACCAATGATAATGTGTGTTCTGTATAAAAAGAAGAAGACAATGTCAATTAAAATATCGAAAGGTGTTTTCCATTAAAAGAAGACAAAACAGGTTCCATACCTGAGCTAGACGAAAGCCGACCACCTAACAACTCGAACCCTCGCTGCATAGCAAAGGACATCCAGTAGCACACTTGGAACTTGTGCAGCCCCATCAGAAGGTGCACTTTTTTGTAATGGCGGCTCAATTGTATTTTACGCGGCCGCACATTGTTAAAAATTCTGCCCCTTTTTGTCGGCCTTGTTACACCTGACAAGATGAGCTTTAGATTCTCAATCCAACGCAATGTGCTGCTGTAAAGTGAGAGCATTGGGTAGTCTATGTTGCCGGAAGGAGACTGGTTGGCTATAGGTTTGGTTTCTAGCACAATACCTAAGTTTATGTTTTGAGAGCGGAAAGCTCTGAAGGAGTCATGCACCTACAAAAAATATATCATTTTAATAAAGTTAACATGGGCAGTTTGTCCAATAGACCGTGCTGACCCACGGGATTTCAGAAGTGGTACCAAATGCAATCATCACTGAATGAAGAAAATAATGCAAACTTGTGAAAGTAATTAATTAATCCTTTTAACTAGCTTCGAGGGACAGGGGAGTGGCGGCAAATCCCGAAAAATTCCCTGAACATCTGAAAAAATGCCCTAAAATCTCGAGAAAACACCGAAAATTCGCGAAAAAATCGAAAAGTACCCATAATTCAAAAAAAATAATAACCCTAAAAAATATCTAAAATTCCTAACAAATAGTTAAAATTCACCTTTATGGTATTTTTAAAGATTTTTGGGTATTTATCGAAAATTTAGCATATTGTTCGGCTATTTTGGGTACTTTTGGAGATTATTGTTTATTTTAAGAGGCAATTGGGTATTTTTTGGAGATTATCGGGTATGTTTACAGCAGTGTTTCTCAAAGGGTATGCCGCGGCACATTAGTGTGGAGCGAAAATTTCCAGGTGTGTCGCAAAATCTTAAAAAATAATTCTTGCTTGTGTTAAGTTTATGTTAAGATGTTATCTTAAATTTATATTATGTCCTACAATATTTAATGAAATCCTTGTTGAATCGCCAGTGGACAGAGTGGAAATTTTTTCGATTGTCCTGCGTTATCGAGTTAATGATAAAAAAGTAAATAATAAGTTCCATCGCACGGTCGCTCCATTTAGTTGTGTGACATAATTCAATCAAGTGGATATAACGATGTTAAAATATGTGAATCTTTCCATCATATTGATAAAAATCGTTATTTTCGTTTCTTTCTGCTTTTTGTGTTTAAAATGGAACGATACTATTAAAATCGAGATTACGTTAAAATGGTGAAACTATTAAACTCTATTTGTTGAGCATTGAGCTAGAACATCAACAGACGCACGTGTTTGACTCACCCGAGCATGCGCTGTGATTGGTCTACGCTAGATAATGCTACTGCCTCATTACTTAACGAGTAATTGAAGCTCAAAACCTTTGCTTTGCACTCGTAATTACCGGGTTAAATTTGTGTGCTTTTTGAGCAGTGCATATCGGTTTTCGGAGCGTATGTATAGTGCCTACTGCTTATTTTCCTAAAATGGAGCACGTTGTTCCAGAAACGTGTAATCGTAGGGGGCGTCCTACTACTTTAAATGAAAAACAATTAATAGTAAAATTGTATAATTCGACGTTAGAAGAAAATGCTGAGATTTAACTAACTGACATTGTACAATTTATAAATAGTTTGCCATTAGTTAAACACAGCAGATAATTATTATTATATTATATGAATTGTTAATAATTAAGACACAGTTTTGGAGAAGTTATGCGGCCATTTAATAAAATTCTTTCAGTTTTAATAAGTTAGAACATCAGGAAAAATTCCAATATTAAAACATGAGTACGCTTACGTTTCGCTAAAAATTTTTAGCTTCTTCAGAGAGTGGAATATTACAAAAAATGAGATCAATAAATTAACGAGCATATATAACTTACCAAAAATAGCATTTGAAGTTGAACATATTAAAAATTATTAAACCAAAGCATGGTAATTAGTGTCAATAAATAAGCCATAACAACAAACTAAGATTTGTAATTGTTAAAAGGTTTTCATAAATAAAGTCGTTGAGAGTGTGCGGACTAATAGATAAATTATCAAAACCAGTTTAAAAGTAATCTAACATGCGTAGTGAAAACATGAAAGGAATAATTTCAATAACGTACTTGTATGTACCTTATGTACTTAAGGAATAATTTCAATAAGTACATAAGGTACATACAAGTACATTATTGAAATTATTCCTTTATGTTTTCACTGCTAATTTATTAAAACTGAAAGAATTTTATTAAATGGCCGCATAACTTCTCCAAAACTGTGTCTTAATTATTAATCCGGCCAAGAAGTTTCCTTCGATATTAATAATTAAGTGTTTATTATTCCTTTAATGCGTTTACTATTATGTATTTATTTGTGTCTGACTAATTAATGGATTGCAGGATTTAACATGATGCATTTATTTGTCAACCACGCATTGGACTACTTAACAGCGGATTGCTTTTACATCAATATTTCTAATGCAGATATCTTCAAGTCCATAAAACACCTTTACTTAAAAAAATGGTTCTTTTCAGAACCACCAATTCTTCTAAAAAATAATTCTGACGGAGCGAACGTTAATTTAGAAACGCAAGGAATATTATGCAAATGCACAACCGGTAACTCAACACACCTGTCAAGCGTTTGTTTACATTCTAGCTCAAAGCTCAACAAATAGAGTTTAGGTGCGTATAATGACAATGGGACTAGGGCATATGCAGAAAGATTTCCAAATTGCCAGCAAGCTGATGTAAAATCTACAAAACGTGTAAAACAAAGATTATTGGAAACGGGTAATTGAAATCCTCGAAAAAATCAGGCAGGACTTCAACCTAAGCATCGATCAAAGAAGAGTTCATGCATTTGTTGAGGTGGAGCCAAGTACACGCCTTGTAACTGTTTCGTCCCAAACTCATCAAACGATACAATTCACAGATTATTAAGGAGGAATTCGGCCGCATCTATTTAGGCCGCAAAAAGTTCAAGTTTTGTATGACTGGGATAGAGCTTTGAATCAACTTTTGTAGATAGTTTTTGCATAGTGTAAACAATGATCGGCGTTTCACTGAAAAGATTCTGTGGAGTGATGAATCCATATCTACTGAGACACTCATAACCTGCATGAATGGAGGGATGAAAATCCTCGCTTAATAAACAAATGATCTTATCAAAGACGATGGTCAATAAACATTTGAACTGAATTATTACATAATAGTGAAATTACTTCACACATTCTACCTAACCCACTTAATTCAGCTTTGTTATCTTAACTTT
>JABXWE010042358.1:0-21618 GCA_014611495.1 Limonius californicus | reverse complement strand
TAATATTATGATGTTTTATTGAGGGAACTACATATAAGCCCCACATTGAAGTGACAAAAAATATTAGGTTTGAATGGAGGGGGAGGGAGGAGGAATGTAGCGTTACTTTCACAAGTAATAAAGATGATCTCCCTTCCACATGTAAAAAATATTATAATATTATTCATAAGTTGTAAACATGAGTTTATAAAATATGGATGCAACAAAGAAATGAATTAGAATTTATCGAATTATATAAGTTTTTTCATATAAAGCGTATTATAACTATTTTAACAATTAAATGACAAAGTTAAATGAAATAAATAGTAAAGTCTAATTTAACAAAGCACTTTCAAACGGACCCCCCTTATCACATAGAAGCACTTGCTTATTTTCTTCTGGTGCTGGTAAAATTCACTAGACATTAGGAGGGCATTTGTGCGCTCTGTTGTTCTTGAACATGAAAACGAAAGTCCATCACTTGTTGATTTTTCTAAGTTCCTCACAGAACAACTTGGACTTAGTATCTTAGTATTCGTAAAAACTTTTCACAAGGTAACTAACTCAAATATTATTTACCGCTTATTACTTTAGATGTTCAAATATACCAATAAACTTATAAATACATTGCATCTTCATATTTTCTTTTTAAATTGTTAACCCTACACTTGCTTCACTTTTCAAATTGTTGTTGAATCGATGTCACTTATTTGTGTTAATTTATTTTAAATTAAATTCTACTGCTATTCCAGTTGCAGTTCCAGAATATGATGCGAATATCTCGCAAATAATTAACAGGTATAAAACTTTGTCCAACTTGTAGATGATTCCTAACCTCAAAGTTTGTTGACGTCTTAAGCGTCAAACGCAGAAACAAACAAAACATGTCAAAAAAACCAACTGAAGTTTCCTGACGCTACTTTAATACTTCGTCCCAAATTTGGATTTTCAGTTAATTTAACGCATTTTATCCATTTTTCCCACAGAAAAGTAAAAAATAACGCTTATTTGAGCCGTAACACTTAATGACAAAGTTTTATTCAAACGGGATATAATAAACACACCAAATTGCAATTTTAATTGACTCGCCAGACGAGCGTCTGTTCACGTTGAGATTTTCATGGCAAGTCGTTATTGTTTTTCTTTCTTTTTAACAAGTTACTATAGCAACATCATGATACAAACAAAAATAAGGGCATTTTACAAAAAACATGTGACAACCAATGAGAAGGCAGAGTTGAATTAACACATTAACCAAATCTTAAATATTTAAATAACTTCTTCATAATATCATTTACATCAAAAATGAAATTATAGCCATATTCGTTATTTAAAAAGGAATGTTTTGACACCTAACACGGACTATCAATTATTTTTTTAACAAAATTCATATTAATTTTAAATATAAATCAACTTGCATTAATAATATTACAATTAATGGTTAGCAAAATTATATTAAAATGTTCTTCACACCTATATCCAAATATTACTCATGAAAAACATACAACTGAAAGGTCCACTTTCCTCCAAAATTACATGTTAGTTGACAGTTGTCGAACATAATACACAAATCTCATATCCTATTGTTTTCCAGGTGAAAAACTCACAGTCAATTTTTATTAGCTTATCTAAATTAAGGTTCACATAACACAGCAATATATGTATGTATATATATATATATATATATTTTTTCATCTTTTCTATGTTTGTCTCTTCTGTGTCTACAGTTTCGATTCCTTATTTAAATTATTCAATTGTACACTGTAAATCGAGCTTGCTGGTGTTGTTATCTCAGTAAACGTTAAATTACACTGACTTCATGTCTAAAACTTTCTGTACCTACCTGTATAAGGTTAGAATCAATCGAAATGGCATGATGGCAAATTTGTTAAAAGTAAATGATGTATTGCTTTTGACTGTACGAGGGAAGTTCGTGCGATAAGTTTAGGTATGCTTACCACTTACATTCCATAGATCGGGTTGAAACTTGCAGAAGATTGAGATGCGCATCGGTACTACCTATGTAGCCTTAGTTTTAGAATTACCTAGAATTACCCGTGTAGTGCCATACATATGTACTTCAGGTTAGATTTGCGTGGTATTATCCGATTTTTGTATGTAAAGAATGAAAAATCAACTGCAATGCTATAAAAATTGCTGAAAATTTATGGAGAAAGCGTGATGAGGTAGTGATTTGAGATTAACTCGAACAGGGCCGATCAACACTCAACGATGATACAGAAAATGATCGACGAAAACTATCAATTACGAAAACGAACGAGAATCAATGGAATATATCCTTAACTCGAGACGATCGTCAAGTGAAATCACAAGACATTGATCTAATAACTGGCATTAAAAAAACGCCGGTAGAACTCAGAAATGTTGGTAGCGCAACAAAAAATACAAAGAATGGAGGCATGATGAAACTTTAAGGCACTATCATGAGGAGACCACTTCTTAGAGGGTACAGTAACACGAGATGGAAGATGGGTATACCTTGTACCCCCGAATAAAAAAACGATGACGTGGAAGCAGCACAGGTTTCTCAACGCTGAAGATTTCTATAATTCAGCAAACCTCCAAGAAGGCTATGGAAACTGCAACCTGGGATGTGTAACACATATTGTCAGTTTTTTCCACTATACCAAACAATCACCAGAAATATTTGTTGTCAAAGTTTAAAAATATATCAACCCAATCAACAACGCAAGACCAGATACTTCGAACCATACAAATGCCTTATATCAGACGTGCAATTGGGAGGTTCTCGGCCACCCGCTCCACAGTTTGGACTTGGCTCCCTCTCAATTTTTTTATTTGATAGTAATTTGTCCGGCAAAAAGGTTTAATGACAAGGATAAAATTCAAGAAAATGTAAGGCAGTACTTTTTATGAAGACTTTTTATTGATAATTATTAACAATAAAAAGAAATACCTGGCTTACAACGTTCATAAACATTACTGCTAAAAATATATTTGTCTGGCAATTTAAGGTCATTGTACCTAGTAATGTTTATTGTAAATAAAACTGTAATAGAGAGTATTGTCTGTTCATACTAAATATAGATATTCCAATTATTGTAGGAATGAAGCGAATAACCGGCTTTGTTGCTAATTCTTCTCTTAATTAATATTATAGTACAGTACAATTAGTTTTAGAATTATTTAATCCAGCCAATGCAATTCATATAACAGAATTAATTGAAATAATAATGCAGTAAACGGGAAAAATTGGCAGAACTAAATTATACTGTAGACATTTTATCGTACCTTATTAATTCTAGTCTTACTAGTTGCCTCGTGTGGAATGCGTTTTTCCCCGAAGAAATAACCGCATTGAGTGTTGAGCAGCATATATTTTAACAAATTATAAAGGGTTTCACAATTTTCCCGCTTTGCAACGAGTTGCCAATATAAATACTATTCAAGAATGCTTTCGCGTTCTGAATACTTCAATACTGGAATGAAAAAGTAACCAACAGGGTCGCATTTAGCCGCGGCGAATTAATATTAACATTTCCTGAAAAATAACAGAAAAGAAGAGTTGTGAATATTATTTTTTGACAATAGTTCTGCAAAAATTCCTTTATCTTAATGATGATTTCTGATATTTGAATTCAAGATTATTCATCCAAAAAGGCAAATCTACGAAACTGCCCTACATAATCTTATAAGTAAGATTGAAGGAGTAATAAGAACACAAGAAATAGCGCTTTGTGCCTTTATTGATGTTGAGGGCGCATTTACTAACACTTCCTATAAATCAATAAATAATGCTATGGAATACAAAGGTATAGAACCTACAACCATAAGATGAAGGCAAGCCATGCTAAGAAATCGAAAGATAACGGCAAAACTAGGAAGTGATTCTATGACCGTCTAAACCACTAAGGGGTCTCCACAGGGTGGTGTACTATCGCCCCTACTGTGGTCTATGGTCATTGATGATCTTCTTAAAAAATGAGTGACTCTGAAATAAATATACAGGGTTACGCAGGTGATTTAGTAGTCACTATTAGAGGCAAACATGTCAGGATTATTTCCAGTCTCATGAAGAATGTTCTCAATAAAATTACAGGCTGGTGCCAGAAGGAGAACTTAAATGTAAAACGTAGCAAAACGGTTATTATACTGTTCAGCATTTGGCAAAAGTTGGGGACTAAAACCGAAAATGATCTTTTGGTCATACTTAATGTTGGTAAGACCCATTGTCACCTACGCATCTCTAGTGTGGTTGAAAAAAAAACGAACGAAAATACAGTGCAGAACAAGCTGTTAAAAGTGCAGCATCTGGCCTGTACGGGAGTTACTGGTGGCATGCACACCTGCCCAACGTCAGCAATAGAAGTTATGCTAAATTTTCTTCTTTAGCACCTAGAGACAAGGAAAAATGCAACCCTAAGTGCCTTTAAATTGCAACTAACCAAGAAATTCAAATCAGGAGGCCTGATTGGGCACCTAAAAATTATAAAGGAATTCCAACAAGAACTGTTAAACCAACTCATATATTATCGCCAGTTAGCTTCAGCTGCCAGCGATTGTTTGAAGTGTTTATTTATGACCGCCAAACATAGAGCTCAGGAGAACCAACACTAGAAAAGGAATCAATCGTGTGGTACACGGATGGATCCAAAACAACCACCGGCGTGGACATTGGTATCTATGGCCCAGGAGTAATGCTGTCAAAAGCCTTGGGACAAGTTCATACAATCTTCCAAGCGGAGACGCATGATATTGATATCTGTGCTCAAATATGCATAAGAAAAGGCTACAGCAGAGCTAGAATCTATATCCTTTCAGACAGCCAAGCAGGACTTAAAGTTCTTACACTCTTGAATCTGGAATTGCCTGGCAATGTCTACAAACTTTTTAATTCAACTGGCAAAGAAGAACAAGGTCACCTTAATGTGGGTGCTAGGCCATCCGCGCTTGACTAAAAATAAGGAAACTCATAACCTACAATAATTACTCATATTTCTCAACATACTGGCCAACGGACACAAACAAAATCCCTGATTTATTACTTTTTCAGTGTCACCACATATCAAACATTGTTCAAAAATCTCTTGAACATAAAAAGTACTGCACAGCAGTTTTTTTGGACGTACAGCAGGCATTTGGGAAATAAAGACCTTTATTATTATTATTATTATTATTTGACAAAGCGTGCCACGAAGGTTTGCTGACCAAAATCAAAGCACTATTTCCACACCAGTATTATCTCCTGTTTCCATCCAACCTTTCTAACCACCATTTCCAAATACAATTCGGAAGCAAAACTTCGCAAATACAACCAATCACCGCAGGGGTTCCTGAAGGCAGTGTTTTGGGTCCAGTTCTGTACCTTCTATTCACTACTGATATACCAAACACGCCGTATACTGATATGGGAACTTTCGCAGACGATACTGTCGTTCTTGCGTGCAGTGAAGATCCCCAAACTGCTACAAGCCTACTACAAGACCACATATATCTAGTGGAGGAATGGTGAGACAAGTGGAGAATCAAGGTGAACGAGACAAAATCCTTGTATATAACATTTACAACGTAAAGAGGACTATGTCCTCTAATTACTATTAACAACATTCCTGTACTCAGAAGAAGTTAAATATCTGGGTGTGCACTGGGACAAACGGCTAACTTGGAAACACCACGTACAGAAGAAACGCAAGGCGATGGACCGTAAACTCAAAAATACATATTGGCTTATAGACAGGAAGTTTCCACTAGCAACAAAAAATAAGCTTCTTATATACAAAACCATCATACGCGCTATTTAGACGTATGGTTGCGAGCTATCGGGCTGTTCTAGCCATTCCAACATAGACATCATACGAAGATTTCAGTCCAAGACATTACGAACTCTTATGGGTGCTCCTTGGTATGTGGCGAACCACACTCTTCATACAGATTCCAACATCACATACGTGCGTGAAGTAATTACGAACCGGGCGACCAGACACCATCACAGACTTGCAGGTCATCCAAATGACACCGTAGCACCGCTATACTAGCAACCAAATTTTCGGCGACTTAAACGGAAATGGCCCTGGGACAGAATAATGTTAATCCACCAGAGTGATCCCAGCATCTTCGGCAGATGGAGGAGAAGGCGGGGCAGCACTGATGGGTGCTAGCCTCTTCAGGTCTACCAACTTAGACAAACAATTAGCTCATAGGATATTTTGTAATTCTAATTGCTAATGTACTTAGTAAAATAAAAAAAAATATGCCTGAGAAAATGCTATAGCAGAGATATAATCTATATCTTTTCAGATAGCTAAACAGCACTTAAAGCTCTGAGCTTTTGCACTCTTGAGTCAGAAATTGCCTGACAATGTCTACAAACCTTAAATCAACTGACATAGAACAACAAGGTCACCTTGATGTGGGTGCCAGGCCACGACGACATCACTGGAAATGAGGAAGCCGATAGCCTTCCAAAAATAGGCCCGAAGACTCATTCCATTGTTCCGGAACCTTTCTGCAGCATAGCAAAAAGCCACGTAAAGGCAGAGGTCAGTAAACGAGAAGAGTCTCAGAAAGACCTCCTACTGGAACGACGTTACAGGCTTAAGGCAGGCGAAAACTCGCTAAACAGAGCACGCTCACTGCTTCAACTCGGCAAGCAGGGGCTAAGGGATATAACAAACCTTCTAACTGGACATTGCACTCTGAGATACTATCTCAATTTAAGGAGTAAAGCTGAGAGCAACCTCTGTCGATTCTGTGCAGGTACAATAGAAACAGCGGAATATATCCTCTACAACTGCGAAGTTATAAGCCGCTAAAGGTTTCAAACCCTCGGAAAGGTGTATACAACACCTGATGAAGTGAGCAAAGCTGTTCCCAAGAAGATTTTAAAGTTGGTAAGAATCTTAGGACTTGAGAGGTAACACTAGATTAGCAGAGTTTTACAAAACATCTATGTAGGTCGAAGTGTTGAGAGGCAATTTTATTGCCTGAACGATCCCATAACCATAAAATATCATAACTCCTTAAACTTTGTAATTTGTTGCTGGAGTAGGGTTCCATCAATTGCACTCCAAAGAAAAATGTATAGTGGACTGGTGTGGCAACTTCTTGCCATAGATTCACAGATTTTCAGCCAATCCAAATAGCTTTAAGTACATTATTTAAGTAATTCCTAACTGGGACTAAAGACAAAGCAAAGTTTATGCCATACAATGAGTTGTACCTCTTCTAGCAACCTAAAATGCTTTGTATGAAATCCAGATAACGTAGTCTAGTTAAATTTGTATGGAAGACATGTGGCGGTGGTACCATGCCATACCAAATATTTACAGAAAAAGTTCTTTAAAAGTTGGTAACACTAATCTAGCGTGGATTCTCTTGTGCGTAACAGTGTGAGATATGCCAATTAACTATATCATTGTTTGACAATTTGGCCTTATCGCGAAACAATACACAATTTAAGAAAAGTATCCAAGGTATTAAAACACATTAGTAACAGGAATATGTGTATAAGCAGTAGTGTGTAGGACGACATTCCAAACTTGTTACGATGTAGTAGCTTATTCATGAAAAATAACTACAAACCAAAGGATAAAAAAATAAAATCAAATTCTTTTACCAAGAATAACTACGGAAATATTGTTTTAGTGTTTTTTATTCAGAATTCAAGGGAACCACGCTTTCATTCTATGTATTGGTTTTTCCGTTTCAATTGGAATATAAGAGAATAATACAGGAAAACAAAAATCCTATACATATTGCTGTGCCCCCGGCGGCCGAGGGCTAGAGGTTAGCGCGTTAGACTTCTACGCGGAAGGTCCTCAGTTCAATTCCCAGTACCGAAATATCAGATTTTAACGGCCGTTCTCCTTTACAAGGCAATGGCAAACCGGCGAGGTATTCTGCTTAGTAAATCTTCGCTGGAGTAGAAGGGTTTACATTTCCCGTGGTTCGGAGCCCACGTTAAGCTGTAGGTCCTCTATTTTTGTGGCACTCTAAACGTAAAACACAGATATAGCAGAAAAGGTTGCTACGTCTCGTAAGAGAAAAATCACTCGAGGAAGAAGAAATATTAATTATATAGATTTGTTAACTGTTTCTTGCCTTACTTCGTTGAATTAATATTTATATTTTAATAACATAATTAGACTCAGTTCGCGTATTTCAACATTTATCATTTCATTTTCAGAAGCATTTAATATTGTAAACATTTATAGTTAGGGCAACAACACACTGGATCTTGATTTGGCTCTGGTCTTCTATTCTAAAACTTCCAATAGCGGGGAATTTATAAGCACAATTTCTTCATGCATTAAAGGTGTATTTGTTAAGCCTCGAGTATATCCATTTTACGTTTATCATCAAAGAAGTGTGAAAATGTTATTATATTATTTGATGTCAATGCATGATTGTGTTCTAGTAAGCGTTTAGAGTAGTTAGATTTTTCGGAATGTGTGTATTTGTAAGAGCGTATGCGTTCTTTGAATATGGTACAAAATTTCTAATTGTTTGACCTTTGTATACATAATTACAATGTGAACAGGTTAATTTGTAAATACCCGATTTTAACAAATTGTTAGTTCTATCTTTTGCGTTGAATACGGTGTTGAAACTGTTTCTTATTGTTTTATTAATTACTTTAAATGTGCTTGTTTAGATTATAATTTTAGCAATTTCCTCCGATATATCCCCGATAGATGGAATTGAAATATATTTAACATTTTCAGAATGGTCTTTTGAATATATTATTTGAATTTCTAATTTGTAATTTTTCTTTGTAATCTTTTGATTAGTGTCTATCAGTTTTGTGTGGTACCCATTACTGTGTGCAATTTGTTTAATAATCGAAATATCTTTAGTATAATCACTGTTACTTAGGGGAACTGTTAGAGCTCTATGTATCGATGACCTATAGGCTGCTAATTTATGTGTTTTATGGTGACATGTCCATGAGTCCTGTGGTATTGTGATATCTGTTTGTGTAAGTTTGCCATAAATAGAAACAAACATAATAATTTACTGCTTGCGTCGATTAAATAAAAAATCACAACAAACCATCTGATTTCTGTTCTGAGTAGATAAAGGCAATTCTTTATTTATTTTACATATACATGATTATATACAAAAGTTGATAATTTTATAACGACTTCAAATTTGTAATAATGCAAGAAACAATTAATAAATTTACAATGTCTCGGAGTAGCAGGAAGAAAGTGGATTTGGAATTATTATCGCTACTAAACAATCAAAAATCAACCAACTTCAGTTTTTTTACATTGGTTGCTATACCACAGAGGCAAAAGGTGAGTTCTTGGCGAGTGTTCTTAGGAACGTGACAATACGAACATATGTGAAGAAAATCTCCTGACTTTTTCAGCCAACCAGAGGATAGAAGAAAATTACAAAATTTAATTAAATCCTAGTTATTAAAGTAACTGTGCTATATTCCACCAAACACAAAATCTGACTTTAAAATCATAAAGTTTGCAAATGCCTGCACATTTTTGTATCCCACAAGGGTATATTCTGTTTTTATAGAAGGAAGCTAATATTTATCCATGATAAGTGTTCTTAACACTCTTTAACACAAAATAGTTTTATCAATTTCACACAGGAAAAGTCCAACGTTCTCCGAAATACATATTTGTTTACATACGCCGAAATATATTACCAACAAACACAATTAATTTGATTCGTGCCAGTCTCACATTACATTTTTATATTTCATTGAGCAAATAATTCCTTAGTTTGGGGGCTCTTAATGATAAAACTCGAGATGATTAGATGACTCTTAAGTGAGATCAAAACGATCTTACATGATTTTGATTAGACAAATTCAAGACTCCCTACACGTTAGTGATAGTTGTTTGGAAAATCCTGAAGTAATCAAAGACATGACAAGTTTTTTTTTTATGGCAACATAAAACCGTGATATGATATTGTTTATGGATACGCCATGTATTTGCAAATTGTTTACGTTTGCAGCAATAAAAACTTCACTTTGACATATATTATTACACTTAAATATGACGTCAGGTTTTGCAAGCCATAACTTTAATCACATATTCACGTTTCCCCGGCTGGGTGTTTGACCGCTGCTTACCTTGTAATGTAGAAGCATACAGATTGTTGTGAAATGTGTAAATATATTTAAGTGGAGAAAGTGGGTTTGAGAAACATATAAACATAAATTCAATGTAATTATTATTTAATGTTATTGGAACATCTGTAAGAAGGGTCGTTTTTCGTCGGAGTGGGCTGTTAGAAGTTTTAGAAACTAACCGTAAGAATTAACTCAACACTCACCAAAAAGGTCTTAAAGTACTCATGTGTACTCATCATGGCTAAATTCTTAGAAGCTCCAGATCTTACAGCTTTGAACATGCACGCGGTGCAGTCGTTAAGTAAACAAACAACCAGGTCATCCTTATTTTGGTACAAACCAGCGTGTCACACAAACATTAGCATTGCACTTTCTAGATTTCATACTTACGAAGGGTTAGGTGCCCCTTGTTAAGTCCCATTTAGCATCTTGCAGCTTACCTGAAACGGGTACCAGGCAAGAGGGCCATCCATGTCGTTGTGTATACCAAATGACCTCCGCTAGTCCCTGTAAGAGCACACAAAGAAGACTGAGAAACAGGCTCTCCATAGGCCACGTGCAAAGTGCAATGTAGAGATCACAGACTACCACGCAAACCAGGTCTAAGTGAGGCCAAATGACCACGACGAATCACCAACGTGTCAAGCATTAAGAAGCAAAAACAGACTGTTGATATGTTTGCTGACTACCAGGACCTTTGACGAGATTGCAATCTCCCAAACACAAGAACACATTGATTGCTATTACTCACAGTACTGCAGTATCGAAAACAGAAGCAGTATCTACAACTTCGTATAACAACTACTACAGCATATACCAGGAGCTCATCTACACCACCTTACGAGTAGCAAATACATAGGTAACACAACACCACTTCATGGCATTGAACAATTGATCAACACTTCGCATAAGTCTGAGAATGCACACTCTGACTTACTGACTGGCCTTACTATTCCTCACTTCAATCAAAAACTATCCCTCTGTGTTTCGGCAATATTTATAAACATAATTTATTAGACAAAACATCTAGTATTTGATTCACAACGTTTAATAAAACAGATTTATTGACAAATACAATAGAAAGTAGAAAAAGTTTAATACTAAAATACTATTTCTATACACTCTATATCGAAACCATATTCCATTATATCCTCTTTAATGTAGTTTAATTAAACAACTGCGTTATTGCATAAAAATATTTTAAATACTAAAATTTAAAAACTGTTTTTTACATTTTAAGTACTACATTCAAAAGTCAGCCACCAAACTTACGTTATGAATATCAAAAATGAGTCTTATCATTAAGCAATAAAAATGATTGCTTCTGCGAAGTTTCAACTTCAATCAAAATACATACTAAAAGCGATAATAATAATTGTTTATCACAAAGCGTATTATACACAGCCTGCTGTATACACTAATCACTTAAAATTAATAAATATCATTAATTTTACTAAATTTCTCTTTCAGTTCTAATTGTGGTAATTCTGGTATTTTAGGAATGTTATTACTAACAGTCTTTTTACCTTTAAGTTCATCTTGAATTTGTTCTAAAGTTTTCCCGTTCGTTTCGGGGAGGCAAAATACTGTAAACAGAAGTCCTAAAACACAACAAAAAGTGAACACGAAAAAAGGTACGTGCATGCCAAACGCGTCCTTGGTGACTTGGAAGAACTTGGACACTGTTGTGGTAATTACCGCGAAATAAATATCGGAGAAGCTGATGGCGAACGCCTTCACATTGGTTGGGAAAATTTCCCCTAACAGTATAACTGGAATTGTTTGCAAACCCAAAGCAAACATCACCACGCAAAGAATCAAAGCTACCACAGGAATCGCTGAGAAGTTGGTTACGTCAATGTCCGTCGAGTTTTTGACGTAGAAGTAGCATCCTTCAGTCAACAAAGCAATTCCGGTTCCAATCACAGAAAGAATCATTAAAGGTCTTCTTCCTGTTTTGTCTACAAGTACAGAGCATATTCCTGACATTACCAATTGAACGCTGAAGTAAATTATAGAAGCAACTGTGGGTGAAATGCTGTCACCAGCTTCTTTGAAGATTATTTGAGCGTAAAATATAATAGCTATGGTTCCACTAAATTGCTGGGCTCCTCTTGATCCCATCATTATGTACAACGCTCTCCTGTTGCTCTTCACTGTAAATAGATCCAAATATTTTCCGGTATTTTTATTTTGTTCTTCCACTGCTTCGATAAGTCTGTCTAATTCTTCTTCAACGTCATCGACTCCCTTAAATATCATCAAGCTTTCTCTAGCTTCTTCTTTTTTTCCTTTCATAAGTAAAAAGTAGGGACTTTCGGGCATCCATGGGAAAGTAAGCAGCAACAACATGGGTACCGTCAAAGATATCAGCGCCGTTTCCATCAAGCTCAAATAAGACCCAAGGATGTTCGTCACCAGGATTCCCAAAATCCACGCGACTGAAACGGCGGAACCCAGAAGCCCTCTAATTTTTGGATCGGAAATTTCCCCGAAATAAATGGGGACAGAGCAGCAAATCAACCCATCGGATATTCCCGCAAGGTACCTTGCGACAACCAGGATGGTGACGGAACGGGCGTAGGCCAACATAATCCACGATATGATGAAAGGAATGGACGTTAGCAATATCACTTGTTTTCTCCCAAGTCTATCCAGAAGTAGGCCTCCCAAGACTGATCCTGTAAAGGCACCAGGTAGAAGCATCACAGCAACCCATGATCCTTGGTCGCTGGTCATGGGGATGTGGGAGTCGTTGCTGAGAAGTTTGGGAAGTGATGGTGATGGCCACCCGTAGTGCATTCCACTGGTCATCATATTTAGAGTTCCTGCAACCAAAGAAATCAGAGCATTAGACAATATTATTGATGTACTAAGTTCTAGTTATTAAATTGCATAGAATAAGAGTCAAGTTCCATGGTAGCGAAACCAATGCAAGACAGAAGAAGAATGAGCCGTGGTTAGACTCATGATAAACGATGGAATGTTTATCCTGAACCGCAGAACCGACTTCTAATCTCGAATCCCTTTGTTGTACGATCAAATATTTAATTAATTAGGTCCGTTTTAAGATCTACTACAAGTTAAGTCTGCTAGAGAATGAGTCAAAGAAACATTTTTTGAAGTATATGTATCGAAAACTACAAAAATTATACGAAAAGGATGTGTAGGGTTGACTCGAACCTGTAGTTCAAGTATATAAAATTTGAAAAACCCATTACCACCACGATATTTAGAACATCCAAATGCGTATTTCGGCAAGTAAAGCTGCCACCGTCCGTAGGAACTTGAAGTTACCAAAGTAACTTGGTTGTGGAATACCTCTGGAGATAAGTCCTTCACCAAGTCAACAACTGAAGTCTAGCTGGACTGAAGGACTTATTTCCAGAGGTATTCTTCAGCCAAGTTACTTTAGTTAGTTCAAGTTCCCTCTGATGATGGTAACTTAGTTGCCGGAGCACGTATTTAGCTGTTCTAAATATCGTGGTGTTGAGGGGTTTCCCAAACTTGCAAAACAATTAATATTTTTTGGTACAAATAATAGTATTGATGGTTGTTGAAACATATTGTTTTTCTGTGTATACGCTAACAATGGCTTATTAAATTTCTACAATGGAGTAGGCCCTGTAACTCCTCTTTGTTCATATGTCAGGCAGGAGCCTAATGTAACCCATCGCAGAGAAGAAGAGTTCCATTACATGGTTTACGATTGTCAAATACGTTCGTATGAAAACCGGGACCGACGGCTTTACGCGCCCTCCGAAGGAGAATGGGTTGCATATACCACCCATCCGAGTACCGACCAGCGTGAATTGTCTTGCACTGCGAATATTGTTTGACCAGCATCCGCATTGCTCCGCTATTCAATTTCGTTGTTAAATGACAAATTAAAAATTAAAGTATAAAACGCGAAAGCCATGCAAGCTTGGTGTTGGGTATACATAAAAAATTTGTCACGACCACATTTTATTAAAGGTTTATGTCTGTGGTAACAAAAATGTTAAAATCCTTTGTTTATCAAATATTGTTAATGAAAAGAAAACACTGATAACCTTAGTATTGAAATCTACAAATTTCCATCCGTATGGGTTTTCTAATAAACTGGATGTTACACCCTTTATAGAGAAACGATTCTGTATACGGTAGGTTAAAAATACATGGTGTTTCAATTAACGTTGGAAACTGAGACTTTGCCTAGCTCAAACTGAACACTCTGTATATAGGAAGACAATTTTACGTCGTGCAATCTCTTACACTGAATACAATTTGTATGCACACTTTTTCTCTAACTATAAGAATGCAAGAGCTATTCATATAATATGCTCTAGATTAACATCCTGCGTATACAGGATGTTCTTAAAATATCCGAACAAATTTCTGCAGTAAACCTAGCAGCTCAAACGAGTTCTTACATACGTCTGTCCGAAAATGCTTTGATAATGAGTTACATGAGTTAGTACGTTAACAGTTCTTATTAAATGTTCAATGTTTGAAATAGCGGACTCAATATAACAATTGCATGGCCTCCCAAGTCTCCCGATTTAATCCCGCTTAATTTTTGAAACGATGGTTTAATGAACAAGTGGTGGAAACTGAGGTCGAGATCTGCTAGCGTATTCCAGATGCGTTATCTTGAACTACTCCAGGAATATTTGAAAGGGTACGGTAAGAAGAAAGCAATTTGAAACATTTGCAGTAACTAACGCTTTGTAAGTATTTATCGTATAAATTTTCAATAAAGCATTTTCGTACATCTGTATTAGAACTTTTTTCACATGCGTGGTGAAATTTGAATCCATCTTTTAAGAACACCCTGTATATAAATTAATGTTAACCGCTCTTAAAGGTATTGAGCCGTGAAAAGTTCATTGGAAAATTTTAAATTACAATTAATGTCACGTTTGAAGTGATGTGCACGCAAGCCATAAATTATGGAAAAATACAATCACAAAATTATGTATACTTAAGGAAATTACGAGTATTTGTTTTTTAATGAGATTGAATGTTAAACTTGAAAATACATATAAATAAATTAAATAAACGTATAAACTAAACTACGGTGTAAGACATTAATTATATTTCTATATTTACAAACCACGATTTTACAACGTAGAAATACAGGGTGCATCCAGTATATTTCTTTACATGGGGATCTCACTTATTACAGGAGATAAAAGGTAAGTTTTGATGTCGTACTTTAGCGAAATTTTGAGCTGAATACAGTGTCGAAGGGACAATTTATATTATTTGTGCTTGGTTTGTAAAATTTTATTAAGCTCAAAATTTCGAAAAAGTGTCAAATTTAAACCTGTTATCTAGGAATTATAACAGGTGAGATATCTACGTAGAGAAAATTATTAGAAATCTTATATAAAAATATTTTATTTTGTAATTTAAACTCCATAAAACATTACTATTATGCTTATGTAAGTTTTCTTGAAAATGAGTTTCTATTATATGTATAGAGTATAAGCTCGCAGGTTCACTTGAAACACACGACCAAGAAACTAAACGTAGTAGTATAATCCTTTGTTATGTTTACTACTGATGGGAAACTGAATCTACTATTGATATGCTTGATCAGCAAGCAATTAAAATGCAGCTAATGATTAAGGACTAGTATTACGATGTAGAGTAGATATAGCAATAATGACAGATACAAGTAATTTACATATTGGAGCTCATACAACTGATATTTTATTCCAGATAATTTTATTACTGTTTCGCTACAAGGCAGAGCTATTGAAACCTCCTAAACACACTGTACACCACTTAAGCAATGGTATACAAAATGAAATAATTATATTTGTTGCAATTAAAATAAACGCAGGAATTGAAATTGTAACTGGTATTTATTGAAAATAAGTTTAACTATTGAAGTATTATGTTTTAAAATAAAAAAAGATGCATTGTATAAACCAATGTAGATGGAGATACAATTTTTGTAAAGTTTACTGTAGATGACCCGTATATTTGATTATTTGCATGATAAATCAGCAGCAAACACAAGGGCAGATAATTATCAGTTAAAAATATAATAATAACTTCGAATAGATATAACAATAACGCCGCGCGCCGACTACAAATAATTTATATTTTGGAGTCCACAGAGTTAATTTTCCCCAAAATAGAGTGACAGTTGCTTAAGACAGTTCGAAATATTGGCAGAGCTATTAAAGAATTTTAAAGGCAATGTAAACTATATAAGCCGTGATATACAAAATTAATATTTAATTTAATTATAACTCACGTAAACATCAGAATTGAAGATGAAATAGAAATGAATGTACTAGTATTTATTATATAGGATATAAATCAAAATACAAGAAAGACCAGCTAGAGTAGTACTATGTATACTTTAAACATTTTTTAAATAATGAGAAGTGTCAACGAATGTTGTGGCGATTAAATTATTTGTGAAGTTTATTTTCGAAGACACAGTGATTCGACTATTGATATGATAGATGAGTATTTAACACAAATTAAAATAATTAGTTAGAAGTATTATGACTTCTAGTAGATATAACAATAACGCCGGCTACAAATGCTTTACATTTTGGGCTCCCTGCAGTTCACGTTTCCTCGAGCTAGAATTACTTCCTAAAGATATTCTGTTATAACAATTTGAAGTATTGGCAGAGTTATTAAATCATGTTCAGCGCACTGGAAAATACAACGAAGATTATTGGTGATAAAATTGTTTGCAAAGGTTACTGTAGATGGCAAACTGATTGACATGATAGCTCAACAAAAAACATTAATACAGATAATTACTGTCAGAAAGTATTATGGCTTCTAGTAGATGTAACAATAACGTCGGCTACAAATAATTAAATTATAGAGTCGACACGTCTTGGAACCAAATTCGTTTAATTGATTCTAGAAAGGAACTGGACGTTTTGGCGGTGTGTATTTGGCGGAGACCCCCTCAGGCCCAGGGACGTTTGGCCGCAAACGAAAATTTTAAAATCAGTCGCAAAGAGTGTTTAAGTTGTAAGTAATATACATATCTGTATCTGTGTGGTTTTAAGATACTGCACACGGCATTTTAAATAATTATTAGTATACAGTATGTTTACGGATGGGGTTGACAAGAGGGAAACAACTTTTTAAAGCTTAGAAAGAAAGTTATTCTTCATTAAATTTTATTTGTAATATTAAAGAAAATACACTCATCAAAATAGCATGCGAACGTATCAGGATTTTTACTGACATACGGTATATTTTGAGGTAGTTAAATTGTAATTTTCTGTTTAAATAACATAAATACAACAATATTTGTTAACGTTTGAGGAACGTATTGATAGTTCAGCTGTTCCATCACTGGAACTTATTAATAAAAATGGATAATGCATCAATTTTATTGACAACACAAAACTTTTTATAAAATAAACCACTTTAATATTTGTCTGCACCAAACGCCTCCACGCCCAATAGTCCCTGCGCCCAACCGCCCCTGCGCCAAAACGGTCCCTGGGTTCTAGCACTAGTCAATAGAAGTTTCTGGGCATTGCGAGACATCTTCAAATCAAGATATATAGGAAGAAAGCAAGGGAATGATAATTATGCAAGACGATTGTGAAGCCGATAGTATGCAGCATACGAAAAGAAGATGAAGACACTTGCAAAAGAGAAATGTCATCATCATATAGTGATTATTTTACGAAAGCCTTCTCCGTCTATCACTTCCTAGTTTCCAAACTTGCTTATCTTACCACTGATTTTCGTGCAGGCCTCTAGACCGTTTTGCTTTTTCAACTTCTGTATTGTTCTCGGTCTTCCCATTCCTTTTTTTTTTATTTGATATCCATTACCATACCTTCTGATACCAACCCTCTTCGGGCATCCTCCTCATATATCCATAGCATTTCAATCTCTTTGATTCTATTGTATTTATAATTTTTTCATTCACGTTCATTTGTTGTTTGATTATGGCCTTGGGAATTCTTTGCAAACGTGCAATACCGCACGATCTTCACCCGAAGTCCATTTCAAGGGCATTTGTTTGTTATTCTGTTGATTTGTTTACTATCGAAACTTCGGAGATGTATGTCGCAATGTTTTCTATTATGGTTTTAAATAGTCTGCCTTTTGTAGTTTTAGTAATTCTATCGCTCCACCGCAGTGGACTTATTTCTTGCAAGGATTTTCTTCCATTTCCGATTTTATTGCATATGTCATTCGTAAACGTTCCATCTGAAGATATTGTTAGATCAATATATTTAAAATTTTCGCAGCATTAAACTGTTCCTTCTTCGCTAATGATATCGCTGCCTTTGCCTCCAATACCTATATATTCAGTCTTTGTCATGTATATTTTCAACCCCCATTTTTCGTACTCCTCCTTTAACTTCGTAAACATATACTCCACGTCCTCATGATGCTAAAATTACCTGATCGTCAGCAAAAGAGAGCGTGTATATCGTCATCTTCAATCTGTATTCCCATCCCACGACACTTACGCTTCCACTGTTGTGATACTTTGCTTAGATATATTTTAAATATCGTAGGTGAAATACTACATCCTTGTCGTAGTCCTTTATTGCATATAAATTCCTTCGAAATTGTGTTGTTCATTTTACTGCACTTGTTACCTTTATACATCATCGGCATCCACGTCGTTTCAATCGGGGCGCTGTCGTACGCCTTCTTTATGTCTATGAAGATTAGATTTACTTCCTGACCACACGCAGAGAAATTTTAGACAAGTTTAGGGGCGGTTCAAAGAACTTAACGAATGGAGAATAAGAACAAATAATAAACTGAAGAGATTATACAATGAAATGGACGTCGTAACAACAATTAAAAGGTAACGACTAAAATTGATAACACACGTGGTGAGGATGGACCAAGACAGAATACCAAAGGCTGTAATCTATGATAAACAGGAAGGTAGGAGGAGAAGAGGAAGATCAAGGAAAAGATGGCTAGAGGACACGGAAACTATGAGAGGGTAAAAGGGTGAAGAAAAGCAGTAGACAGGGGTTAATTGAAGAAGGTGGCAGAGCAGGCCAAGCTTCTACAAGGAGTGTAGCGCCATATACAGTAAACTAAAGTAATTCAATTAAGTAAACGTCGCGACAAGGGTAAATTGGTACTTATTTGTTCTATGGGGTACAAAAATTTTCTTCCATATCTAAATACTGCTTCAAATTGTCTAGTTAATTATCAACGATTAAATCCAAAACGGAAATCTACTACAATACAAGAACAAGAACAAACAATATAGGAAACTTAATACTTCGATACATGACTTCCTAAATCGGCTGGATAAGTAAGAAATCCGCCTTCGAGTCATAAATTTCCATGGTTTTTCTGACATGTAAAACAAGGGTTGGATTAGCTCAAGTTATTCTCCAGGTAATCTTTGATCTTTTTACGTAATAATCATTTTGACCTTGAATATTCCCATCTTCCAAAACTAGATCAAAGAATATTATAATAGGTTTCATTACAAATGCAAATGTATGCAGATTTAAACTACACACGATACTTCTAGAATAGATATGAGAAGCAAAAAAAAGTCTAACCAACAATGATTACGTAAGTCAGAGAAATTAGCGAGTTTCTGGCATTTTCGGAGTAACGGTTCCAATAACAGACTTAGCAGCATATTTAGCTGCAGGGAATTTTACTCGAAAACTGTTCGATTAAAATCCCGTTAATGTCATTCTAATACGCAGGAATATAATTAGTAAAATTACCTGTTTACATATTCCTCGTTAAATGTAACTCATTAGAAAAATACGAGGTAATTTGTCAACATCATGAGTAGAAAGTTTCATACAGAAAATTTTTCAACAACTGTAGTTAGCAAGAATTCGAAGAAAAACGACTAATAACTAGAAGAACTAGATCAAGGAATTTGCATTCACGACCGCATTCAAAAGATATTTTTGAATTTTCCCTACGTAGAAATACTTTCTAAATTTGTTTGTCGGAGATGCACTCAAACAATTTAAATAATTATTTTAACTTGTAACTATTTTTCTTGTCATCTTTGTTCTACAGTAAAAATCAATATATTATCAATATTTATTGAAGAGTGTCTCAAAACTGACGCCCGTGCTTTCGGAATTTGAATCAGGGGCCTAAAAGAAATCAAAAATTTAAGAGAGGAAATTTTTCCGTTATCGAGTTTTTGATTAAAAAGTAAATAATAAGTTTTATCACACAGTCGCTCCAATTAGTTGTGTAACATTATTGAATTAGGTGTCTATGGCGATGTTAAAAATTTGGGGCATATGCAGAATTGTCGGTACCTTGAGGCAAAATCTGCAAGACGTGTAGAACAGAGATTACTGGAAACAGAAGAAGAAGAGCAAGTTTTTGAATTTGTTGAGGCGGAACCAAGTACAAGCCTTCAAATTGTATCCTCCAACACTCATTTCCAAAAACCAAATTCACAGATTATTAAGGAAAAATGGTCTGCATCTATTTAACCTCAAACAGTTCAAGTTTTGCACGTTGGGGATATGAAACTTCGAGTCATGGTTGTATTATAGCGGAAGCAATATATATTTAGATATATAACATTTTATGGAAAAGATTTTGTCATATACATTTACTGAGAAAGGTATCATAAATATTCAAACCCTGCATGATTGAAAGGATGAAAACCCTCGCTGAATACCCTAAAAATCTTATCAAAGATGATGGTCAATAATCATTTGGGCTGGGATATTAAATAATAATGTAATTTGTACACACATTCTACCAAACCGATTTAATTCAGCCTTGTATCTTCAATTTATAAACGAAAATCTACCACTTCCATTGCAGGATGAAGTTAGATTAAATTGTTGGTTCCAACATCATGGTGCACCGTCACATTATGAAACACAATGAAAAATTATCCTGCAAGATAGATTGGAACAGGTGGACCCATATCATGGCCTCCTAGATCACCGAATTCGTTGGATTTCCTTTTGTAGGGCCATTTGAAGGAAAATGTATACCGCAAACATATTGTGAATATTAAAAATATTGTAACTCCTATTTACGCTGCTGTGGCGTCGTTAAACGAAAATATTCTACAGACGGTTCGTCCCTATTTGACCACATATTGTGAGAAGAGATGCGGATAGTATCTATTTTGCTAATATTATCGGTTTTTAGTTTAATTTAAATGTAAAATTTTAGGTTTTATCAATAATTTGATGACGAAGGACAATAGGAAAATGTGTACTCATAATTTTCGATTTGTTTTGGTTCCTAGAAGCACCGACGTCAATTTTAAGACACACTGTATATATATCAGAAAATATTATAAATAATTATACCATTCCTTGCAAACGATTCAAAGATATTTAAATTTAATATTAATAAATTATGGCAATCTAGTTAAGATATGCTTTGAGATTTCCAAATATATTTAAAATTTTAAATCTTTATTGTATATTAAAATATTAGTAAATTTATCGTTTTCCCCAAAAACATTAAAATAGTGTACGGTAGAAACAACACAATTTTTATAGTAGTCAAAAATGTGTACTAAATTCATAATTATTTTTAATTTTGAATGCAATTGCGGAATAATAAAAATAAATATTGTATTT
>JABXWE010042356.1:0-18698 GCA_014611495.1 Limonius californicus | reverse complement strand
AATGATGTTGTAGGTGCTTCATTCATAATCTCTTGAACATTTTGAATGGTCTCCTCTGTACGGACTGTTGGCCTTCCACTTCCGCTCTTCCGTGTTACGCTTCCTGTTTCTCTAAATAACCGCACACAATTTCGTACCACATTAAAAAAAAGTCGACCTCCAGAAACACAAAATCAGGAAACTGTTGTCGAAATTCAACCATACAAGGGCGGGTACTGTAAATCCATTCCCCATTTTCAAGATTTCCATTGCGAAAATAAGATTCAACGATGAATCGCTTATGTATTTCTGTAAACACCATTATTAAATTAAATCTGAGTAAAACTGACATTTAATTGTCATAAAATCATCAAAGACCGACGTATTGAAGTACAAACCCACCCTTTATCTAAAATTTATTTGTACATATGGTATAATAAGTTCCATAAATGCTATTATTATTCCTTTTTTTAATTATGAATAATAAGAGTATTACTTTATAACCAATCAGCTAATGCACGTCATTGAAATATTTCATTATGTCACGACTTGGTATGTCTCCATGAAGCTTTAAACGAATTACAAATTTTATAACCCTACTTTTGTGATATACCACGAGACGCCTTGTTGGCACAGCCGTAGAACTCCCATCCAGATACTGGCCGGCGAGACCGATGCTTAACTCTCCTGATCATACGTGAATGGTCATCCTATCTGTGCAACTCGGAACCTGATACTTAACAATATACACAACAACCAAAAATATCAAGTAACACCCTTTTCTAATTACTATCAGGAAAATCTTCAAAATGGTATCATAGTAACAATACGCCTTATATTAAGACATAATTTAAAAAATGTTTCTACCCTATTTCAAATAGTACTATTTCTATCTTTTTTACAACAATACATGTATTATCAAGGCTCCATAAGAACACAATTATTAGATTCTACTAAAATAAGAAAATGTGCACTTATAGTTTGAAAATAGATTTGATTCAATAGCATAATTGATGTTCCATTTTAGCTACCACAGGTTAATTGACGTACCGACTAATGTAAAGAAAATCTATCCACGTACGGTTGTAGTGAACACGAAAGGGTCTTGTAAAAAACAACAACAAAAACAACAGTTTTCAGAGCACATTTATCAAAAAATCGTAAGAACCTCTAATCGGGTGATAGAGAAGTCGAGTACATTTTTGTTTCGATTTGAATTGAGATATCTTAAAGCACTGCAGTTCTGTAATGTTAAATTACCTCTTACTTCACAGAAACCGGCCATATGCTAATATTTTTAATATAGGGAATTTTTGTTTTTAGTATACTTTTAAAAAGAACGCGTCAATTACTCCTATTGCGTAGGCAACCAACTATATCGACAACTAAAAACCAGAAGCAAACGTCACGGTAGTTCTGAATTATTTGAGTATGAAGGTTATGTTGATGCAGTGTTTATATTAAATAAGTATTTCACCCTGTATATAGGACACAGATAATAACTTTTTTTGTTAAATGCAAAAATTGACAGGGTGATGTTTCTGTAAGGTCCATGAACATTGTATTTCCTTCGTACAACACAAATACATCAGAGGCAAAATGGTGTAATGGTCAGCATAGCTGTCTTCCAAGCAGTTGATTCGAGTTCAATTCCCGGTCATCGCAACCTTTTTTTAATTATTATTTTTTGTTACAACTATTAATTATGATTTCTTCAACGTAGCATAAAATATTTCATTTCATTTCTTCGATTAAAACGTGATTACTTTTAGTTTTCATTTTATGGGAATTTATTACGCATCCCTCTGATTTAAATTTTCTAACAATTGTTTGTATGGTTCGAATACAAGGAATAGGTCTTTCTGGATATTATTATTATTATAATCAAATTCCCTTCTACCTATTCGGTGTCGGGATTACATTTTACATTTCTATGTACATTTCATTTTATATATTTACATTATTTACATTATTTACATTGTATTTCATTCCATATCTATAAATTTTTTTCATTCTTTTCTGTTTCCTGCTAAGTTTTTTGCTTCTTCCCATGTTTTTCCTCTCTCGTGAAGTATTCTGCTTATCTCTTGATTCCATGTTTTTCTTGGTCTTCCTCTTTTTCTCTTTGTATGTTGTCTCGCTTCATACACTAATTTTACTTGTCTGTTATTGTTCATCCGTTGTATATGTCCCCACCAACTAAGTTGTCTCTGTTCTATGAACTGCGTCACTGGTTTTACTCCCAATTCTTCCCTTATTTGTATATTTCTGATCCTGTCTTCCCTGGTTACTCCCAGTACTCGCCTCAGGTATTTCATTTCCATTGCTTGTATTTTATTTTTTTGTCTGGTTGAGACATTCCATGATTCGCATCCATATGTTAATACTGGTCTGTATATCGTCTTGAAAACTTTTATTTTTGTCTGTTTAGTTATTTCTTTTTTGTTTATGAATTTTTGGTTCATTGCGTAATATAGTTTTATTGTTTTGTCAATTCTTTCATTTATTTCCGCTTCTTGTTTTCCTGTTTCCTCTAGTGTTATCCCCAAGTATTTAAATTCTTCTACTTGTTCTAGTTTGACATTGTTTATTTCAATATTTGTTTTTATGCTTTTATCTCCTATCACCATTATTTTCGTTTTGTTTATGTTTATTTCCATCCCTTCTTCTTCCATTTTCTCTTTCCATATTTTTAGGTTTTCTTGTAATTTCTTTTCGCTTCCCGCGGTTATCACTACATCATCCGCGAATACTCCTGCTGTTATCTCTACTTTTTCCAGGTTCCAATATCCAATGAATAATTTATTTGCTTTTTCTTCACTTTTCTTGATAATCCCATCCATGTGCACATTGAATAATGTTGGGCTTAATCCCCCTCCCTGTCGTAGTCCCATTTCTGTTTTAAATCCTTCCGATTTCATGTTATTGTTTATTATATAGTTTGTGTTGTTTTTGTATAGGTCTTGGATCACTTTTATTATCTTATTGTTTATTCCTTTTTCCCGCAGTCCCTTCCATACTTTTCTTCGCGGTACTGTATCGAACGCTTTTTGTAAATCTATGAAAGCTAGGAAGATGTTTTTATTTTGTGGTTGTTTTTTCTCTATTATTTGTTTTATTGTGGAGATATGATCTTGTGTATTTCTTCCGGGTCTGAATCCGCTTTGTGGCTCCGCTAGTTGTGGTTCTAGGATTATCTTTAATCTATTATTAATAATTTGTTCATATATCTTCACTATGGTGTTCAGTAGTGTTATTCCTCTGTAGTTTTCGCATGTTTGTTTATCACCCTTCTTGTGTATCGGTTTTATTAGTGCTATTCCCCACTCCTCTGGGATTTTTTCATTTTTCCATGCTTTGTTTATTATATGTAGTAGAATTTCTCTTCCCGTCTCCCCCAAATTCTTTATCATCTCTGTAGTGATTTTGTCATTTCCTGGTGTTTTTCCATTTTTTTGTTTTTTATTACATTTATCAGCTCCTCCATTTTTATATCTTCCGTTCTTTCTTCTCCCCTCTGATTTTCTATTTCAGTTTCATTTGTATTTTCTTCCTTGTTTTGTCTTTGTTGTCCTAATAGCTCCTTGAAGTATTCTCTCCATCTCTCCATTATATCTTTTTTATTTGTTAGTATTTCTTGGTTTTTATTTTTTATGTATATTTCTTGTGTTGGTTGTTTGTTTGTTCTAAGTGTTTTCAGCACCTTGTAGAATAGTTTCTGGTTTCCAGTACTATCTTCTTCCATTTTGTTCCCGAATTCTATCCATGATTTTTCTTTTGCTGCTACTACTATCTCCTTTACTTTGGTCCTTTGTTCCTTATATTTTTCATACTGTTGTGGTGTTTTGTGTGTTAAATACTTTTTCCATTCTTTCTTCTTCTTCTTAACTTCTTCTTTGATGTCATTGGACCACCATGCTGTCCTCTTTTCTCCCTTCCCTTTACTTATTCCACATACTTCTTCTGCCGTTTCTATAATTATCTCTTTGAATGTTTTCCATCCTTGTTGTGTATTGGCCTGTTTGATATTTTCGTATTTAGCCTTTATTTTTCTTTCCGTTATTTGTGTGTACCTTAAAGCTATGTCTTTATCTCTTAGTTTATAGTTTTTTATTGTCCTTTGGTTTCCTTTTTTTATTGTGCCCTTTCTTCCTATCTCTTTATCTCTCTGTTTTATTTTTCCTATTAATAGGTAGTGATCGCTATATATTTCTGCTCCTCTTTTCACTCTTACGTCTAATATGTTTTTTCTCTCTTCTTTTTGTACTATTATATAATCAATTATTGATTTTTCTCCTCTATTTTGTTGTTCTCTTGTATATTTATGTATTTCCTTGTGCTGATAGGATATTTGGATATTTTATTGAAAATAAGTCTCTCACAGTTCTTAAGCTGTTTCCATTTTGGCACCACCTTAGAATTTCCACTTTTTCGTCTTTACTGTACATGGTTGTATAAAAAACGCAAGAAGACACTAAATAAAGATTAATTTTATTTTTTAACATTGAATTAATTTGATTGTTTTGGTCACGGCATGCTTGAGTGGTCTGTATAGTTGGCCTACACAATAGGCGTAATTGACGCGTTCTTTTTAAAAGTATACATAGGCAATGTATACTAAAAAGAAAAATTCCCTGTATGGCTAGTTTTAAATTGTATCAATATCGGACCAGTACAATGAGAGTTATGGGTTGTCATATACATATATACTATTGCTCGCCCAAATGAACGTTTTCGTCGTGCCGCAACAAATCCGACGGAAAACGCTCTTCGGCTAGCACAAAGAAGAAGGAGGATTTGCGGAACACGATTATCGGAAGAAAGTCTTTATTGATTCGATGCACGGGATATCTCAAAATAAGTGGACGCCCCTTTCCAGTCAAATTTATACGTACAACCTTGTGAAAGGGCCAAGGACCGACAGCTTACGGGAGCCGAACGTAGACTGCTGCGGTTCCTCCTTACCCCAATACTGCTGACAAAATACACACAAAGAAGGAAAGTACACAAAACAACAAGTTACAGGTTGTCAAACAACGGTTAGAAATATATTGAATAAAATAAGAAAAAGTTGTTGCCAACAAACTAACGTCGAGGTGAAGGAAAGCAGAATATAGGATGAGTTACGCTAAGACGCTCCCCCAAAGAGAAGAGACGAAAAAAAAGCTGGCCTGAGGTCACTGAGGTGCAGAATATTTCATCAAAATAGTACCAAATTGTGCAATTGGAATAACAGGGAAAATTCCGATCAAACTAGGTGTTGTGAACGCCAAATGCGGTAGTCTGCGGCACAGAGTTCTTAGTAGAACGATAGGCCTTCACGGAAAGTAAAAAAGAAATATCAAGCTTAATATTATCCGTATAGAACGAAAAGGAAACCACACGGTATTTCCACTATATTGTTGATTCTTGGGCACACACTATCCGGCGTAATTAAATTAATTTCACCCAGCATTAGGTCTGAACTCTAGCAGCGATCTCTCAAGAGTCCGCGCCCCCGTGGACAAGCCCGCTGATCCCGATTTCTCAGAAAACCGATCCATGATGACAACTCTCGGGATAACTGAAAGGTGGCATAGGATTCGCTACTTACAAATTAAAGCATTGGAATAAACCTAACGAAAATTCAAATTCAAGTGTGGGAAAATAGAAGTCTTCTACTTCTTCTTTGGCCATCCTTTCACCCCCTTAGGGCGTCGAGTCATAGATGAACAACACAATACGTAAACTCAGACATGCACACCGATTATCAGACCTCTTCTAAAAACCAGTGTTGTGGTTATAATAAAATAATAAAGGAATTGAAACTGATTTTGTTTTCTAGAAATCTATACCTTCCACTTGTTAAAATAATGTAATCAGAATAATTTTGAATATCAACGATATACAAATTAAAATTTGACAGTTCCTCACTATAAAAGGATAACTGTTATCTTATATTGCTAAAAGACGCAGAAATACTATACTCTACAGTAATACAGCCTAAAATGCAGTAGTTTAAAGTTGTTAAATCTGACGATCTAGGTGGCCACACAACGTGCAGTTATTGGCAATATAATGACCAGCAAAATTGCTGTTAAAATTATTAGTAACAAATCTAAAACTGTAAAGTTTTGTTAGAATCAACCAGTCACCAAAATTTATAAGCGCTTGCGAGTAGTCTAGTCCAACCATTGTCCCACCCTTTAAAATTTTAACGAATTGAATAATATAATATTAATATCAATTGGATTACTGGTTTTATATAGGCTCTACATTCGGAACTCTCAAATATTTCAGGGCCTTAATTTTTGAGGATAAGAGATTGGCGAAGAATATTCATATTGAATTCAGATGCTCGTAAAATGCTTATAGAAAAATTTGTAGGTTTCCTAAAAAATTTGTTAATTATCCCTTCCGTGGTATGTTTTCAGTTTTATACTTCGATATTCCATTTCTTAATAATCGTTCCAGCAGTGCCTGAAACATATAGTGCGTTGCAGACATTCCCATTCTCTCCCTAAAATTCACAAACGCGCGCAAGCACATGGCAAATTCATAACAGTCAAAAACATGTATCTATAAAAATTTCAAAATAATGATTTTCGTGATGACAATAAATTCTAAAAGTGTGGGAAACAGGAAATTAGAATAACAGCTCTCAACGAACTCGAAGTGTGGTGAACAGAAAATGTAGTCAAATTTTGCCAATTCGTTCATTTATTAACTTTTGGAAATGAGGCTTGTAAACGTATTTAATACAATATTTTGCATCATTCAGAAAATTGTAGCAAGATCAAAGAATGCTAAAAATATTATCTGTAACTTCTAGTATTAAATATCCCCGTTAGTATATTCTAAAATGAGTGATAAACAGATCTTTATTACCATGACTTTTCTACTCTATGCTGCATACATGATCCGCTGGGGAATATGTATGTAGGGTTAGGGGAACCGTGGGAGGATTTCCAAAATACAACAAAATGCCTTTTTTCAAGACATTTATTAACGCCTTTCACAAAGTAAACAGAAATAAATCAAACTTAAAATATTAAAAGTTTCCAAAAAATACATGAACCTAGATTTAAATAACTGTAAACATAAAATCCAGTTGCAAAGTAACAACATTAATACGATGTATGTATGTATACGCCTATTTTTCAGAAACTAGTTTATAATTTGGGCTCTGTATTCGATACACACACACACACACACACACACAATAATATCATTTTCAAGTTTAAGGCGTTTTGTTTTGATGGCAGTCATAGACGAGAAACTTAATTAACATAAATATGATGTAGCAAATGGCACCAAACACTTTATAGCTTTGTCTGAAAGCTAGCGGTATTGCATTATTTTTCTCCAAAATTGGTCCAATCTACGCTCTGGGAAAGGAAGTCTAGGTTCAACATTATTTCCTGATTAAGTATCCATACGTGATTGTCATAACTGTTTTGAATTTCTTTGGGGAAATAATCAATGAGCTGTTGTTTTACATTGTGCAAAACTTGCATATCTTCAGACACGTGCTCAGAATATATCATATCGTCATCCTTAACTAAGTCTTCCACGAGTTCTTAACCGTACTGGAATGAATCAAACTTCTTTTTTCCAACTGAAGTCGACCAGAAACCAAGTTCTTTATAAATCCGGTTTTGTCTGTGGCTGTTATTATTTTAATATTGCGACCTTGCACACTGCTATCCAGAATGTTTAAATGCCTAAGAAGCCAAACAAAATTGGAAAATATGTTCTCATATTCCGGTTTCTCATCTTGCAGGTACATCAATAGTTGCGCTTTTAACTGGTAAATTCTTTTCAAGGCATTCCCCTCGAAAGCCATCTTACTTCCCTGTGGTAAAGAAGATTTGTGTATAAAGAACCCATGATATAGAAATTTTTCGAAAGATACGATTCTGCAATGTTTTTCCTTGATGAAATTTACCATTTTAATGACATTTTTCAAAGCACAATCCATTGCAGAACGCATGCAGAGCATCTCAATGTTAAACACAGTGTAACCATGTAGCATTTGGCATTACCTTTTTTAATCTGACAATAAGACCAGATCGATATCCCGTCATAGTTTTGGGGCCATCGGTGCATGTAGCAACGCATTTTGCCCAGTCAATCTCGTATTCATTTGTAGTACTTTGCATGTCAAATAAACATTTTCCGGTGGCATTGACCTCTAATGCAGTACAAAATAAAATATCTTCTGTAATACCATGTTCAGTATTGTATCTTACAAATGCTATAAATTGGGCACAGTTAGAAATATCCGTGGATTCGTCCTTCTGTTATGAGAAGTACGTGCACTTCTTAATATTTTCAACAACTTGTGTTCGAATATCTTCTGCCATATCATTTATTCTTTTTTAGATACTATTATTCGAGAGGGGTATTGCTTTCAGCTTTCCAGCCTCTTTTTCACCAACCATTTTTTGCACCATTTCAACACCTACTTGTAAAATCAGAATTTAAATAATTGTACATGGCGTACCGCTTTTTGCAATGCGAAATGCAATTCGATAACTTGATAGGGGTACTTTTTCATTAGTAGTGGTTGCTGATATAAAAGTGGTTCGCTCCTTGTAGAGGGAATTTAGCGTTCTTTCAAAGAATTCCACAGCCTTTTCTATTTTTCCTGGATGTTTGGTATTTAAATGTAGAAATAGCTTTGATGGCGTCATACATTTTTATACAATCTATTTTTCTTTGTATTCTTGCCACTGCCACACGCGGAAGGATTTAATAGCCGTTTTAAAATTTTACCCATATTTAACAAAACGAGTACAGCTCGTACTTAACGCTAAATATTTTTTATCGATTTATTGCACTCAACACACAGTCAGAAGTACAACATACAATTTTGAAATGGTGACTAATCTCATCGCGGTTCGCACTTTATATAAATGGATTTTCCAATGCCATCCAGCACCCTTCCGAATATGGCGGAAATTTTCAGAAACACGGAGAACAAATAAATAAATTGCACTACTTGGTAATAGATGGCCGTTATTCGCGGATTCTGAATAAAGTTGAGTAGAACAAGAGGGGGGTCGCGAGAAAATTTTTTATCGAAAGGAGGTCGCTCTTTAAATAAGTTTGGGAATCACTGATTTAAAGTGATTATGTCAGCCATAAACGTCATATAACAATAAATGCAAATACACACGCATGTCCTTATATCAATATTATATTTTTTAGGTGAAACCTACTTACACCGTAATAGGATGGGGTATAACAATTCAAGACGGGAACGTTGTGCCAGAATTAAGAGTCCGAAAGGACGTGGAAGAACTCTCATTGAAAGATTGCAAGGAGAGATATGCTTATAGAAAGTAATAACTTTAATTCTGAATTTGGTTACACCCCTCTATTTACACGTATTTCAGAGAATTTCCGGCCAAAGTGCTCTGCCTTACCAAAAGTGCTTGCCTGTATGACCAAGGCGGTCCTGTAATCTTCACAGATTCAAATAACACATATTTAGCAGGTAATAAGAAAATCATTTCTACTAGTGTTTTCTACCTATCACATTAGCGGGAACCGAACCTGAACTCGTGTCGTTTTTCCGCATTTTACTCCAACAGAGTAGGATGTTCTAGTTCCGGGGACTTGCTGATACCAAGCTTGGTGAGATAATCTTGGAATTGGAAGCCGCGTGTTTTATTTTGAGTTTGTCTCTGTGCACTGGCTCGGACTTAGTGCAGGTTGCACTGGCTAGGAATTTGAACTCGCTGTCCGCGTATTATTTACGCGGGTAATCAAATGGTTTCTTTGATATAAACGTAAACAGGCAATGGCAATAACATTATTTGTATTTCAATAACTCATAACTCAAGATCAACAGTTTCCAAAACCAAAGTGCGGTTAAGAATTCCCGTGTCTAGAGTGCACAGAGTACCCGCATAGCTTCCAAAAGATCACACCAAACTCGAGATCAGTACAAGTTTTTTAAGAACTGAATCAAGTGCACTCATTTAATATAGTGCTCGTTGAAAATACCAGTGGAACGCGCAGAAACGGCACGAATTAAGTTTCAGTACACACTGGTGCTACAAGTAGAACACCCTTTCGGTGCCAGTTTTGTACGCGATAATATAATACTACACTTAATATCACTTTTGTGTATGAAACTGTTGAGTTTGAGTCGAGAGTTATTAAAAATGTGGAAAATATTATTTTCGGTGTTGTAGAAAAATATTAATTTACATTTATTTAACATTTAAAAATACTTGATTAAATTATTTAACAATACATAAATTAACTTATATTTCCAAGAAAGTTCTATAAACTAAATGAAACTAAGAACAATGATTAAAAGCAGATAATAATTACTAAAAAGGAAATAACGAAGTTTTTGATCAACTCAAAAGAGGTTGCTTCTATAGTTCCGCCTATGTAATTGATCCTCTTCTTTGAACGTGGCCATATATTGCCATATTTCAGTCGGTGGACATTTCTTCTTTATTACATACTTCTATGATTAAGTCATGGCTCATTCATTGTCCCTCTCCGTGCTTAAATAGCTCCACATTGATACTGTTTTCTCTGGGTGTATCATGGAATTTGAGGTTGTGGATTAGGTCTTCAACTTCTTCTTGGGATGGGGGTTGTACGAGTATCTCTGATCTTGCAGTTTGGTAAACTTTGCTTTCTGATTCTTCTGATCTTTGTTGTGTGTTTAGTAGTTATACGAAATGCTCTGCACATACTGCTAGTACCTAGTTGTTTTCTCCTACTAGGTCTCTGTTTTTATTTTTGTAGATTGTTGTTTTAGGTTGGTACTCTGTTCTTATTTCACTTGTTACACTTTGGCTGTATTTTCTAATACTATTCTGTTGTATTGTTGTATTAGTTTTAGCATTTCGTGTATGTGTTTTCATGCTACAAATATTCCGTCCCGCTCCTTTCTCGTCATTAAGTCTTTAACATTGCTCTCGTTTTCCTTTGTATCATTTTGGGCTGCACTTCATTTCTTCTTTTCAATATTTCGCCGCATTTTCCGTCTTGCCAAATGTTCCTCTGTTTTCTTTGATTTATCGCAAGAGTGTTTGTTGCTGACTTATTCACGGCTTCTTATAATGTTCCACGTTCCCTCTATTTCTGTTGCATCCCCGGTTTGTATATTGTTTAAGTGTGTTTCGAGTTCTCGTTTATATCTTATTCGTGTTTCTTCTTCTTCAAAGGCTTCGCAATTAAATCGTCTTTTTCTTCCCATTCTTTTTTCGCAAGTTGGATAGTCTTTGCCGTAGTTTGCTCCTTACTAATAGATCACGCGAATCCCAACTTCAGATGTTAGATCTAAAACGCTATACACTCTTTAACAGTGGGGCCACAACAGACATGAATAGAATGTAAAAAACTGACAGAAGGCAATCAATGTTCTTCTTCTTCTTCTTCTTCTTCTTCTTCTGTAACTCATAGTAGTCCACTCTTGGACATCGGTCTCTCGTAACCTTGTCCGTTCTTCTCTGTGTTGAGCTTTCTTGAACCACGGTCTCCCAATGGTTTGCTTTATGTCGGCTGTCCATCTGAGTTTTGGTCTCGCTGTGCCTCTTTTAGTCTTTCTCGGTCTCCATTGTGTAACTTTCCTTGTCCACTTGTTCTTATCTTCCCTTGCTACGTGTCCCACCCATCTCTATTTTAATTCTGCTATGCGTTCAATAATATCCACTATGTTTGTTCTTTTCCTGATGTCTTAAGTCTTTATTCTATCTCTCCGAGATATACCAAGCATTGTCCGTTCCATGGCTCTTTGTGACACTCTTAGTCGGGTTGAGTTTTTTTTTAATCGCCGGTGTTTCGTAAATGTAGCGTAAATCTTACGCTTCAGATCAATTGGAATATCTTCGTTTTTGAGGAAGTTCCAATTATGGCATTAAAGTCACCTATAATTATGGTGATTTGCGCTTTTTCTCGTCTCTTTGCCATTGTCAATCCTTCGTAAAATTGTTGTCTGAGTGACTAGTTGGTGTGTAATCATGAATAAACAGTATCTTGTAGCGTTTATGCAGGGCAATTGTAATATATATGACAGGATTTGGGACTGCTTGGAATTTATGTACAAGATGTTTAATATTCTTATTTACTAGCAATGCTTCTCCCCAATATAATGTTAAGCGTTCGAATTCTTCTGATATAAGATGATCTAACTTTAGTAGCGTGCTTTTTTTCACCATATAGACATGCTTCGCATAGGCCTATGATGTTCCATTTAATTCTTCTAAATCCGTCAGATGTTCTCCGTTCGCTTTGTTCTGATACTGTAAATTGCAATAAATAGGGTATTTTCTAGTTTGCTCTTCTGATAGGGAATCCTCGGAACAGAGCAACTAATCAGTTTGAGATTCTGAGTAATACACTCTACTCACCCAGGGTACTTCTGTTTTGAAATGCGACATACCGTACAATTGTTTAAGAAGGTTTTTGGCAGTTTAAACGTCACTCTTGCCGAGCGTGTTGTCGAGTTGGGTAGGATATAGAAGGAGTAAAATATAGGTTTGGATGGGATTTGAGTTGGATCATTGATTCCTCACGGTAGATGAGGTGGAGGGGACCAAGAACTCACGTGGGCAGGATCGCTAACCCTGAAGTAGATCTACCCTCTTCTGGGATCGCAGAGGGGTATCTACCCGCTACCACATACATTTTGCACCACAGAAAAACCTCGTACGGTTTTCATCATTATGTATCAGCATCGCATCTTTATACAAACGCCTCCCCTGTTTGTCACCATTTCGATCGATCAATTGCCGTTTCCATCCATGATTGCCTGCTATGTGATCGATATCGTCCTTCCATCTCGCACGAGGTCGATCTCGCAATCTTCATCCTGTTCTCGGCCTCCACTCCGTTACTTTCCTACCCCACCTGTTGTCTTGTCTTTTCATCAGCCTACCACTTCAACGTTGTTGCACGTGCTACCATATCTTCCACTTTAGTTCTGTTCCTTATCCAGTCAATTGCTTTTCTGTCTCGTAATCTCATCCCAGCATAGACTTTTCTATGTGGCTCTGGGTTATTCTTCTTCTCAGTATTTGTTTCTGTGAAACACTAGGTTTCAGAAGCGTACGGGAGTATTGGGAGAATGCACTAATTAAATACTCTTGTTATTAAATGTTGTGGGTCTTACGATTTGATTACATCTTCTAATTTCCCGAAAGCCGCCCAAGCCAAATATTTATTTCAGAATGCATAACAAACATCCGCAGAGAATACGATCTTCATAGAAATTTATCAGGTGAATGTGAGTGTTTGAATTACTTGACAGACCTGGATGTATTCTATACACGTTCTTTCAAGATGTTTAATAATAAATAGTGACACATAGGTTACCTTAAGGAGTCTAACTATCACTAAGTTGGAGTTGTTGCATCATATCTGAAACCATAACACTATATAATCCAACTAAATTATGTGAAACAACCGGGTAGATTTAAAAAAATACACACTAAACGTACCATACAGTTACCTTCACATTAAATTACACATAATAATGCATTTTTATGATCATAACAACGGTCGGTAAAAGGTAACAGTAAAAATGTCAGACTTATATTTTCTCTTTCCAAAAGTTCATATTTTCTTAGAAAAAATTGATATATGTTTTTATATACATAATATATTGGAATAGATTGCAAATGGCGTCAATCAAATAGTAGCAACAAAACTACTACAAAATCGCTCTTCCTGTTTTACGCAGTCAACCCATACCAACATTTTGAGCGAGAATATGTACTAGTAAAATAATAGAAAAAAACAAAACTTCCTATCATTGGTAACAGCCGTAAGGTATTGGTAATGCTCCTAGAAACACAGATGTCACGGTTGTTAATTCCCGATTGATTTTTTCCATGAGAAATTTTTTTGGCATAGAACTACTTAGTACTATCGTGGTGTGGCACTCACATTAAGCTGTAGGTCCCGTATATGTGCAGTACAACATCGTGTGCGAACAACTCAGACAGAATAGACGTCTATAACATGTTTTTCAAGAGAAGACACTTCAAACAGGAAAGTCTAACATTCATTTGAAATTATATTAAATCATAAAATTTGTATATAAATAAAACTTTGTGTCAACTGCTATCGTTTGCAATCATTAGGGCCCTCATTTATTCAGTTTAATCAAATTTTAAATAATTAAATAATCCGTTACGGGGAGTTCTACCACTATTATATCTAATAGTGACATGACGCGACGACTGTCTAAATGGACTAATGTACTGAAGCGCCAGGCTCTCACGCAAAAACCCTGAATTCGATTACCGGGCTATACATAGGGAGCACGCCAATTACAATCTGACCAAAAAAAATTTTTCTAATACCTCAAATAACCAAGATATCAAACGAATTCGGCTTTACAAATGCATCCTCTATAACAGAAAAATAGGAATAAGTAAGGAGCTCCACTGAAAACCCGATCATTTGTCAAATTGTTAAATTGTCAAACTGACAATGAGTCTATGTAAAGCGGCACGCAGAATACCGCTATCTTAATAAACCGGCACTTTCACTCTTATTAGATCGCCCTATATGAAACATCATTGGTAGTTTTAGAGCTTTCTAGCTGTATTTAAAAAGAAGCGGATGAGATGTTTTAAGAAAAGTGATCAATAGAAACTTTTTTTCAGGAATCGTCTCATCGACTCCAAACTGTGCACCCGGGGTTATTAACTATCCTCCTCTAGTTGTTAAAACAAGTAGATACACCGATTTTATAAACAATTTTACGGATATCAACTTAAATGAACCAGACAATCACAAATCTTCCCGTTTTAGTGCTGACTGGACAAGTGATTTTGATGATTTTTAGAAAGACTTTTATGTAAAACATGTGTTATCTATTCCTTAGTTATATCAATTACAGCCATGTATTTGACTTATAAACCATTCGAAACTACATTAAACACGTTAAAAAGAGACATGTGCATTTTTAAATAAATTTTAAATGTTTTACGATATTTTTATTGGTTTACATCGATTCCTGAACTCAAATCCTAAATCGCATAGTAATTTCAATACAAAAGTGAAGAATTCGTCAAAAACCAAATATCTCCTATATAATGTTTAATAGTTTACATAAATGATTATTTTAAAAATAGGCAAAGAGCAAACAAATTAGAGCAGGGCCTGGGCTTGAAAACGTATGTCGTAATTCTATTATTATGTAGTGTTTCGTGAAGCTAACTTCACGCTACACGTGCACAAATAAATGAGGTTGAACGTTATTTCGCGATATCTCTGGGAGGTCAACGTATCATATTATTAATACATAAAATCATCTTCGGCTCAAACCTATCCACACATCTATTTTCTCCTGATGAAGTGCTTCCTCCCTGTAAAAATATAGGTTTTCTGAAGACTACATTCCTATATTCTAGGAGTTCACATAATCATTTACGTGAAACCATGATTCGCCTGAGAAGAAAGTATGATGCAACACATCTCGTTCATGTTGTTCAGAAACCAACGACAAAAATCCATTCGTTTTTCAAAATCAGGTAGTAGGAGTATTACGGGCCAAACGAGCTTCTTTGTCGGACCGCAGCGGGAAAGATGGTAGTGCCTACGGATTAACTCAGAGGAAGGGGTGGTTTATGAAAAATGCTTAAGGGGGGGAAATCTAACGTAGCAGTATACAGGGTAAGTCGAAATTAACGGGCGCCACCCTCCAGGTTACAGCTGAATGCAGGTTCTCGTAGGAGAGCCGAGAAACCAGTAGCTTACGTGAATCGAACTCAGTTTTATTGTGCCTCCTCCTGTATATAATGCTTACAAAGTTAATGCACAATACACAGAAATAAGAGATATGGTGAATTTTAAGACAAATATAACTCTATTGCTTGATATTGGTAACACACATAGTACAAAAAAAATACAATCAAAATAGTAACAACTGTAGTTGAACAAAAGGGTAGTTGGGACGTCCAAACAGAAGAGCTTGCCGCCACTGGCTTACGATATTTACTTTACTAAACACACAGATCTGCGCAGCCAGTGATGTTCGAGTTTACAGAAATTAATTACACTTTACGATTAATAAGTAATAGCAATTCGCGACTGAAGGTCGCTTTGCGTCATATCAAGAAAAGGATTCAGCACTTTAAACCAATAAAATGAATCTCGGAACAAGTTTTCACGGCAGTACAATTAACAATTTTTACCTTAGTTTTCTTCAGGTAAGGGATAGAGAGAAAGGCACAATTTGGGGTGTTCTTAGGTTCTTCCTTGGAATTGTCGCAGCAGCGGCACATCCAGTTTAAGCAGCGACGCATCCAGAAGGTCAGAACAGGGGTTCGATATTAATCCGCCAACAGCGATAAGCAAATACGCAATGAATTGCCTTCCAAGGGTTAAATCCAGCGTATTTCCTAAATCCGACACTTGTCGATGGTTCTGTTCACCCCACGGTGATAACAGCAATACGAAAATTCACACAATGGGCAGCCATCGAATCCCAAACCGCCCTCGCAGTACTTTTCGGCGGCGCTGAGGTCTTAGCAAGCAACCTGGTCGAAAAGAGATCTTAAGTCGACTGCCCAAAAAAACGAACGCAAATATCCAGCAGCCGGAAGTATTTCACCATATTACGAAATATGTTGCAAGAATTCTAGAACAATTAACACGTCGGGCTCTCTCAGGGGCAGGAAATTCCCCGCAAACGTTCAAGGTCAAGCGCGTAGACAAAATATTCATCGGCATTTCTCTAGGATAGCAAAACAAATGGTCCACTAAACTGTATTCGGGAAATAATAAGATAGTAATCGGCAACGAAGCGGCCAATAAAATAAGGCTTTAATCAGTAAGAAGCGGCAAAATCAAACGAACATAACAGGTGGTGAACAGCAGTTAAGCAGTAAGCGAATGTGTGAAAATCTTAATTGAGCTGACAAGTTACATAAGAAAGGTCAGCTTGTTAGAAAACAGCCCAGGAAGAAGTAAATGCGTTGGTAACAATTTCCCTAACATTATGAATATTTTTCATTCCGATTTGTAGGTGGTAGACCACTGTCCTTTTTTCTTCTTATGCAGCCAGTTTCTCTAATATCTATAGCAAGTGCATTAACGCAGAGTACAAGGAGTTGTAGTCGATTACCAGGTTTGGATTTTATTCCTGGAAATCCCGCATTCAACCATGAATCGCATGCTACCATACCATTTCTGGCCAATATAAAAATAGATCTCAACTCTTTGTATAACAGTAAAAACCAATTTTTTTAAATTATTAAATTTCTAATTATTTAAAAATTTATTATAATTTTATGTTTTTTTAAATGTGAATACGTTTCTTGTTTGTTCTGATATAGACATTTTACAACCTATCCTTATTTATTAGATTCACAAAGACATTACATAACCATGGAATCAGTGCTGCCCCGTAGCTGTGAGGCGCCTTATTCAATATTTGATTTCAGCGCCTCCATAAAACATTATTTGCAGGTTTAAAACCCACGAATTTCAAGAAAATTTGTATTATTTATTTATTGTATAAATACTCGATATACGTATTTGTACATAAAAATAGAGCATTCCCAATTGTCAAAAGGATTACAACAGAATTATTAGTTTTATAGTCATAATCCGAAATATTTTTGTCTACGCCAATGGCGTTAAAGAAACTGCTTAGAAAACTTATTTTTAAACAAATTACAACTTTTAGTATAGATCATAATATTGCTGAAAACATTGTTCTCCATAGCTCTATTTTTTTAAATCGTTTTCCTTCAAGATTGCTTCAAAAACATTTAAATAAATTGATTTTTATATATTTAAGAACCGAATCACTATAATATGCAATAATGACATCTTGCAAGGAAGAGTCTAATGGACCGTTCTGATGAAGTGGCAAGCTCTCGCGCTAAAAACGCGGTTTCGATTCCCAGGCGGTGCCATTATTTATTTTTTTATATTTAAATTTAATATTTATATTAATGTTAGCGGTATTAAGAATTCAATTTTAGCTAAAATTCTTTATTTGATTAAAACAATTTTGTTTTAATATTTTTCAACAGTTCGATAAATGCGTTTGGTATTAACAAATAATATAATAATACAAACTGAATTAACAAAGGAATACCGCTTGTATTAACAATAAATTAAATTAATAATAAAAAATTAAATTAATTGTCCTCTTGCGGCGGGTATTGAACCCGTACTTCTCGCGTTGCAATCTAGAGTTTCAACACGTCGATCTATTTAGGCTCTTTGTTGTGCAGTGATATTAGTAAATATAATAGTGGTATACCGTAAATTGGGATTTTCAATTACTTTAAAAATTGATTTAAAATAAACGAATTTTTTCAAACGCTTTATTTTTAAAAAACATGTTGACGTGGGAACTTCGGCGGTTTTTCATTTATCCGCATAACCAAAAGCGCCATTCTCTATCCAGTGTTCAATCAAAAGCAAACACGACTCCATAGAGTTCATGCAGAACCAGACATGTCCGATCAGGGCCGCCGCTACCATGTGTGCAAAGTGTGCGGTGCACACGGGCGGCCAGAAATAGGGGCGGCCAAAACAGGCACCACTGATCTTTTCTTTTTTCTTAAATACAAATAACAAAAAAATTAAGTAATGATTCTATTTTCCCGAATAACATTCTTATTAAATATTTTATGACCTCAGCCCTGTATAACACCGTTGATTGAAACACTAAAATGCAATTTATTTATCCTCTTTCTTTCATTCCAATCCAAACACATAATAATAATATTATACCTAAT